>JAAIFI010000052.1:0-121794 GCA_011032875.1 Phlebia tremellosa | reverse complement strand
CACACGCACGACGGCACACCCGCGCACCTCCGCACACGTCCGCACACGCCCCCCCGCCATCCGCATGACGGCACCCGCACGACGGCGCACTCCCGCACAACCGCGCACCCGTGCACTCCCGCACACGCGCACACCTGCCCGAACATCCGCACGCGTGCCCACATGCCCGCCTGCTCGCCCACCTGCACGCACGCCCACCAGCACACCAGCACTCCCGCCCGCCTGCACGCACGCACACCAGCATGCCCGCCCGCATGTCTGCACGCACGTCCGCACGCACGTCCGCACGCACACCGATACGCACGCCTCCCGCAGCCTAACGGCTGCGCGAGTGTGCATGTGTGCGTGAGTACATGAGTGCGGGTGCGTGTGCAGACATCACACTCTCGTCGGCGGCCTGGGTCGTCAGTCTGTGCACACTGCGGTGCGTACGGTACCTGGTGTGGGTGCAGTGGATGTGGGGTTTTCAGGGACCTTGGTACGTAATTACTTCTACCTCACCAACCAGCCCAACTGATAACATACTTGGCAGCCCTTAGACCCTTGTCCTGGAGTAGGTAACTTTGCTGTAGGCTATGTAGTTAGCATGTCTTAATACTGTTTCAATGTACTGGGATCTTGCTGTGAAATATAATACTCTTTATACATAACTCTGAATGATGTGATGAGGGATTTTTGAAAGCATAGAGCTGTTGCACTACTGTGCCTAATTCACATCAAATTGGCCTAAATTACTGTAAATTAGTTCAATTAGTGTCAATTCAGACCAGATTAAATGTCCAACTTCTGCAGACCTTTCTAATTTTAATCAATCTTGACTAATTTGCCTAATCTGCTGAACATGTCAATTGTAACTAATTCTGCCATACTTTGACTAATACAACATTATGGAACTAGATTGACAGAAGCAGTTTTTCCAGATGTAGGAAGCGACGATGATGATGGTAGTCGTAACAGATAGCACATATCGAGTTGATCACGTACCAATTGAGCATAGTTTATCTCTATCCCCGTGTGTTGCCTGAACTCGATATTGTGGTGAGGATGATAACAACAACGCGCGGGCCGACGAAGCACAGCCATGTGTTTGTTCTTGTTAAGATCGGAAGATCATCCGTCGTAACTTGGTCAGCGCTTTGCAATTGGAGGCGCGCTCAGCTAGTACATACATAGTCGGCTGCTCCTCCCTGGTAAGCAAGTTGTTGTATCGGAGCTCAGCGCTCAGCTCTGTCCAAAGTTCGAATTCTGATCATATGCTATAGCTTTGACGCTTTGTGCAATGAAAGCATCCGAGCGAACAACTTTCGACACGATGCAACATTCCTTACTATAGCAGCCTACTACTACAGTGGGTTAGTCGATTGAGTATGATGATGGTAATAATCGTGCCATTTTTGCATCTTCTCAAATAACACAATAATCTGACTAACATGCCCCACTGCCTTATCGTCTAAGAAACTTACACCTACCTAGTATGCACCGGCGTCAATATGCCTATATCGGAGTGTGGCGACCATAACTCGAGCTCACTACGATATGAGGCCCCTCTAATATAGCTGCGCCACCTCAGTTGATTATGGCAATTGATCTCATCTTCCTGGCATACTTTAGCGCCGCAGAAAACCCTGTCGACCTCGCGTTCCGATACGGATCGCCACTTCGATTCTCCACGGACGCCTTCCTTGTAATTGTGAGCTATTCACGGAGTATGCCTGTCTTGTCGCACCCTCATATCATTATGTGATATGGATCAGGTAATTTACATGTCGTTGCGCCACAGTTATGTAAGCTCTCATAATCAATGTATCGCAATACGAGACACTAAGGTTTGTGGTTCCCGAGGCTTTACGGAACAGCGAGAACTAATTCGAACGCATACAAACGAACAGACATCGCACCAAGGCACATCTTCTGCCAGGACCCCATACTTTTGGCAACAACGGCGCTTGAGTCGGTGCAGCACATCCACCAGGTTAGCTCTTTGTGGCTAGGGACTACTCCGGTGTCGATATCTAGGCGCAGGGTGCGTTGAATCCTACTCATCAACAACGCGCTAGTATGATTAATGCAAATGCACTTCGAGACACGAAGATTTCTTGTGGTACAATTACCAAGGAGAAGTTCGGGTTACGCCCCACCAGTTCTCCCCGATTACAGTCCGGTACAGCGATTAACGCAGCTCTAACTCGCACTGCTATGGGACTCAATATCGACTCAGACGTAGTCTTCTGGGTTTCTGTAGCCGTGACTGCTTTGGTCTACATATCTATATGGATCAAGAACGATCTTCATAGCGTTTGTCTCCCCGGAATAGCTTGGACTGCCTGTGCTGACGCTTTAAAAATAGCTCAAACACATCCCCACCATTGGGCCCGCTGCACCAATATTTTCGTATTATGGAGCTTATAAGTACATGTTCCACAATGACTCAATGTTTAAAGCAGGATACAAGAAGGTGATTTTTCTTCCCTTCGAGGTGGCAGCAGTGCTCAACAATCGACTGTAGTACAAGGGTGGTATATACAAGCTAGCTCAGTATGACAGGTGGCATGTCGTCGTTTCAGGGGAGAAGTTGACGGAGGAGGTACGGAAAGCTCCTGACGAGGTCCTATCTACTAACGATGCAGTTAGCGATGTGAGTCTCTAACACACTCGGGTTTACGTGACATACGTTAAATTCTCGGACATCAATTTAGCATATGCAAATCCGTATCATCCTTGGACCAAACCTCGAGGAAAACCCTTACCATACGCCGGTCGTTCGCTCCCAGCTGACTCGTAGCATTGGCCTGTTGATCCCTGGCCTTCACGACGAAGTAGTGGCTGCTTTCCGCGATTTCATTCCCTGCAAAGATGGTTGGTGTATATTTACCGTGTCTTGGCTCGTATTGTCTCATGATTGGATTGTAGATTGGGCGAAAGTGCCGGCTTTCGAGACTTCCTTAAAGCTGGTCTTCCGCACAAGCAATCGCGCCTTTGTCGGCCTCCCATTATGTACGTCCAAGGCAGTGCTCGATGAGGGCGGCAGAAGATAAGTTCTCCTTGCAGGCAGAGACCCTGGTTTCGTTGCTCTCAACGTCTCCTTTACCATCGACCTTGTGAAGACTGCTATTTTGGTCAACTTAGTGCCCGATTTCGCCAAATCGTGAGTGCCATCGCCATCCAGGAGTTTTACTATCTCCTGATTGACCCGTCAGAGCCATGGCCAAATGGCTGAACTTTGCGCCACCTAAGATAGAACAAGGGAAGAGATATCTACAGAAGACGATAGAGCAGCGTCTCGAAAACTTGGACAAGTACGGAAAAGACTGGCCTAACAGACCCGTGAGTACTTATTTCTTCATGCAAATGACCTCTATCACTCTCTCATCTGTGTCTGTATTTCTAGAGTGATATGCTACAGTGGTTGATAGAGAGTGCAGAAGGAGAAGAACGCACTCTCGATAACCTCATCCTGCGTATACTTACCGTTAATTTTGCATCTATGCACTCGACCACCAACGTCAGTACTAGTTTATTATCCCTCGAGCTGATAGCGCTAATACACACATATCCCAGAGTTTCTGCCACGCTCTATATGAGCTGGCAGCCAAACCCGAATATCTCACCCCGCTTCGCGAGGAAGTGGAGACGGTGATTCGCGAGGACGGATGGACGAAGGAAGCGGTGGTTAAGATGCGTAGAGTGGACAGTTTTCTGCATGAATCGTTGAGGATCAACTGTCTTGGCACAGGTAAGCCTTCCCAGTGTGTGCATATAATTTAATATGCTCTTCTGATCAATTGATGATAGTCACGTTGACCAAAATGGTGAAGAAGGATTTTGTGTTCTCTGATGGGACATTCATCCCTAAAGGATGCATGTTGTCCGCTCCCACTATGGCCATACACCACGACTCCGAGTATTATGAGAATCCAGACGACTTCGACCCGTGGCGCTTTTACCGTTTGTACGAGCAGGACGGGGATGATGTCAAGCATCAGATGGTTTTCACCAGTCTCAGATATCTCACTTGGGGTCATGGTAAGCACGCATGGTAAGAAATGGCATTTGTATATCTTAACTACTCGTGTTGATATTGTCTGCGCGTTAGCCCGGGACGGTTCTTCGCAGCCACAGAACTGAAGCTCATGTTTGCTCATCTCGTCCTCAACTACGACGTCAAGATGGAGAACGAGGGTGTTGTGCCCACTCCTCGATGGTACATCACCAATTTTGCGCCTAATCCGACAGCAGAGGTCTTGTTTCGCAAGCGCCGTTAGGCTAACTCTCGGAGTCTTATACTAAAGAGTCTGATATGCAGAAGCTGCGTTGAATATTTAGTTCAAGTAATAGGTATAAGAACGGAACTTGTGGTTTGCATAACTATGTCTGGGAACTTATGCAACAAGAACGTAGCGTGAACCCTCCGAGCTTTAACGGCGGGATCTAGACAAGTATAGTATTCGTCGGGATAATATAGCGCTTACAAACAGAGGCAAACAACGCCTTACGCGTCCTTGAGCTAGACGCGCAAGAGCACTTCACTCTTCCTCGTCGCTCACCTTTTCGCCGTCCTCACGTCTTAGTTGCCCTTGTTCTACAGCTATGGCAACACAAATGGCAGTTGACAAGCCTGCCCCATTGAGATTGAACGTAGACGAGTACCTCACAACTGCACTAAGTGCAACACCAGCGGAGCTGCACCCATTCTTCATCTCCTTCCAAGATTTGTACTCGCGAAAGTACGTGCCCTAAATTCATCAGCTGAGGGTAGCAATGCTGACAGAATGTTGTGTGAAAGACTATGGCATCAACTCACCTTGAAGCTCGCGGAGTTCTTCGACCACCCACTATCGCGACCGTTCCGCGTAGACGTCTTCGATCGCTTTGTGCGGGACTTTGAGACAAAACTCAATCAATTGAAGCTAGTGGAAATGGGTGTAAAGGTGGCAAGGGAGATCGACAGTATGTTTTGACCACCCTCCCTATTTCGCGGGTGACCTGATCAACTTTACAGACCCCAACGCACACCTAACGTTCCTCAAATCCTTGCTCGATCGCATTCCAACAGAGACTGCGCCAGACGCACATGTACTCCTATTGGCTAGTCTCGCGCACGCAAAACTGCTGTATGGTGACGCAGAGGGGACGAAGACGGACATGGACGCAGCGTGGACGGTGCTCGATTCACTTCCAGCCGTAGAAAGCGGAGTGCAGGCAGCCTATTACAAGCTTGCTGCGGATTATTACAAGGCAAAGGCCGAGTACGCGCCGTTCTACCGTAATTCGCTGCTCTACCTTGCTTGCATTGACCTGGCTGAACTGGAGCCGGAGGAACGACTCCTTCGTGCGCATGACCTCAGTGTGTCTGCGTTCCTCGGCGAATCGATCTACAACTTCGGCGAGCTTGTGAGCTATTCTCTTCGCCATCAAGATTTTCTGACCCTCACGTTCCTCGTGTAGCTTATGCACCCCATATTGGACACCTTGAATGGCACACCTCACGAGTGGCTGAAGAAGCTACTATACACGTTTAACGAGGGGAGTATCGGGAAGTTTGAGGCGCTGGCGCCATTATTCCCCCGCGAGGTATGCTCTTTTACGTTGAATGGGCGCATAGATTGACCATGCACACAGCCAATTCTGCAAGAGAATTATTCCTTTATGCGGCAGAAGATATGTCTGATGGCACTCATCGAGTCGGTCTTCAAGCGTGGCGCATACGAGCGGACGCTTTCATTCCACACAATTGCCGAGGAGACACGGCTGCCAGCCGAAGAAGTGGAACACCTTGTCATGAAAGGTCTGAGGTGCGCTGTTTCGTGTTAATCTTGGCTGCCTTCCGAGCGCTCACAACGTTGCCATTGCAGCCTGGGTCTGATCAAGGGTCATCTGGATCAAGTAGAAGAGAAAGCATACTTTACGTGGGTCCAACCGCGTGTACTCTCAACAGATCAAATCAGCATACTGGCTCAGAGACTGAAGACGTGGGGGGAGAAACTGCATAAGGTAGAGGAGCGAGTTGCACCAGAAGTCACTGCTAGCAGCTAGATGCATCGGACTTGTATTTGATATCCACTAGGACCGCATCGTTATCTTCCCATTTGTTTCGGTAGTTATCGGCACCAGCAAATACTTCAAGGGTGCAGCAGACGTCTAAACCTGCATGTAGAGCAGTGTCGCTCGACACCGCAATTAACAGCGCCGTATAGACGCCAACACAAAGCGCCGCTTATGTAAGCTCACCGCAATGAACGTCGGTGCGAACAGCGACCACAGTTTGTACCTCGACCTTGACCTCGACTCGCAGTCTGGTCATCTCTGCGACTCTGGAACACCACTTCTACTTGGCCATACTGTTGGCAACGCGCTGGACATAACAGTAGTTTATTCGATCTTGTGTCTCGCAATCGGCGACTACCACTTTCGAACCTGGCTGCGAGGATCACTCTGCCTACCGACTTCAACGTGCACCTCTTCTCTTGCCTGCTGGCCTTCATTTCCACTCTTTCGTTTCAGGAGTTTGCGGGCCTCATCCTTAGCGATATCATCGTCACTTGGTAGTCTCTGACGCGACACTCGCCATGACCACAACTACCGTGACACCCCTCGCCAAGATCCCGTCTACATCAACCTTTTCGTTTACTGCGCCCTTTCCTCTTCCCTCAGATTCCTCCTCAAGTTCTTCTTTGTCGCCACATAAGCAGCAGAGAAGGGTGTCACTTGCCCTTCCGTCCTCTCCGCGACAATTTCCGGCGTGGAGCTTTCGTGACGATACTAGTGTCGGTGTGGGAGCAACATCACCGTCAAATCTAGTACCGGAGAAGAAAGGCAAGATGCGGCGTATCGCGACCGATGACGACGACCTTGAGTACACCATCGCGGGCTCGTCTGCATTGCACTCAACAGGCACCACCACCCCTGTCACCGCGGAGGCCTCCAAGAAACAGCGGAGGAAATGGACAGACGAAGAGACTAAGATGCTGGTGGACGGATGTCAGAAGGTATGTTTTCCGCCTCCAAGACGTATTTGAGAGAACATGTGTACTCAGCTGTCCTTTGTAGTGGGGTGTTGGCAACTGGAAGGCTATCTTGAACGACCCGGAGCTGAGATTTGACAACCGCTCCCCTGTAGATCTGAAAGATAGGTGAGTAGGTAGCCAAGTATACTTGCTCTTTCTTGAGAACCTATGCGACCGTGTGGCTGCACGACGGATTCGCCGTCATGGGCGTGGGATAAGCAGGTGAAGACGTACACTTGACCTGGGAGATCCTACTGGAGATATCTCATAGAGAAGCCGTGACATGCTTATCCTGCACCCAATGAGGTCTCGCATCAGCTGCGCTTCTATCATCTGCACTTACAATGGTGACGCATCGGATGTAAGCTTGTTGGAACGTCATAGATCTCGGTCGGTCTTGCAGACACGCTTATCACTTTGGTGCATGTTGCCTCTCATGACTTATTCGCTCGATATTGCTGTGTTTGCCTAGTCATGTACTGACATTTTATCTCACAGGTTTCGCACACATTTCCCTGACGCGTATAAGCACCACTATCCCAATGCGAAAACACATCTATCCACGAAAGTTCGCTCGACGAACACGGACGGAAGCCCGCTGTTCTGTGCGGCGAGATCGAAGAAACGTCGTCCGTTCACCCCCGAGGAGGACGCAGCGCTGAAAGCCGGCTATGATAAACATGGAACGGTATGGGCCACGATCGTTAAGGATCCTATATTCCAGGATCAGCATAGGCGGTCTACAGATTTGCGTGACAGGTTTAGGAATGCATGGCCGGAGCTATACGCGAAGGCTGGATACAAACCAAGGGCTGCTGCGGGAAAGAAGAAGAAGAATGAACTGGACCCGTCTACAAGCCCTAACGTGAATGCCAATGAAGAAGGTACGACGTTTGTTATTACGCAGGACCGACCGCGGACATTACCGGTCAGAGCGGCGACAGACGACCAACTGCCGACTTCTTCAACTATGGGCGGACCTGTGCGGCGGAAGCGCAGACATACCACGCATGGTTTCGGGATATTCCGCGGAGGCACGAAGAGTGTCCCAGAGAGTATGGTAAACTCTGAGGATGAGGACAGCTGTTCAGAAGATGAGGGACCGTCCCCATATCTTACAGACTTCACTGGGGCCCTGCAATCGGCCTCAGAGAGTGTCGACATGGAGATGGACATGGCCGTTCCCGATCTTCTCTCCTCGTCGACGCTGTCCGTATCGGACATCACGGACTCGTCACAGTCTCAAACATGGTTGGATACGCCTTTGCACACATGGTCATCCACCTCAGCAAATCAGACGAACGCCAACGCCACCCCAAACCCAGGATATTCTGATTCCTTAGCCGCATCCCCTACTCCTTCTACCGACTTCATGCTTCCTCAGTCACCGATCGGAGGTACAGGTATGATTGGGAAGTCTGCTTGGGGCCCACAAGACTGGCTTTCACCGAACCCCCGACTTGACACCAGCGGTGCATCCGCAAATAGCTCATTTGGTGGTGCAGTCTTCTCTCCATCCCCAGCAGCATCGCCGTCGCCATATTCTTCGCAATCGCAACCTTTATCACTCTCCCATTTGTCCCTCAATCATCTCGCTTTACAGCACGCGCAGAGCCCTGGCGCGGCAGGATACGCATACTCTCACGGAGTATTGGACCGCTACGACCTATTACCACTGAACCATGATCTCGACCTCGACTTGGACTTCGTCTCGGAAGGCTTTGGTGGTACAGGCGACACGCATTCTGCATTCTCCGACCCTTCAGCGTGGGCAAGCGCGAGTGGCATGCGTGGTGGTGGCTTCACGCACCACTCCAGCTATGCAGGTGATCTTATCTTTGGCTCTCGCACTCATCAGCCGCTGGGCCACCATGTCGATTATGGTCCTGGCTTCGGCTTCGGCCTCGGTTTGGAGGGAGTGTCATCACAGAGCGTACTGCACACTCCTGCACTGCCAGGCATAGATGAGATTGAACTCACCAATATAACTCTGGATGATCCGCGAGAACCTGACGACATGATCCTCCAAGGGTCTATAACATCGCGCCCAACACCACCTGCAGGCGCAGGCACCTCCACGGCCCCTGGAACGAACGAAGGATTGTCGGATACCTTCGCACCGCTGGCTCTCGAAGAGATTGTTGGAATCCCTCCTGGGGACGGTACAGACGAAGCACCTCTGGAAGGTGATCCTCATGACGAGCAAGACGACAACCATATCACTCCTCCAGCTACGCCCGCAACCTCATTCCGTATATCGGCTCGTACGCAGGGCTTCACTGGCATCCACAATCGTTCCATCTCCGTCCCTCCGTCTGAGCATCGCGCCTTTCTACCTCCGCGTCCTGGCCAGAGCCAGATGGTCAGTCCCAAGAGGAAACACAAGTCGCTGATGACTCCGACATTCTCATCATCACCTGGGATTGCGACTGCGATCCCTCCAATACCCCCGATTCCCCAACAAATTGCCTCGACACCGCACTCGTCGGCTGCCGGTGCTTCGTACTTCCTGCATCCTCATGCTGATGTCAGCAATTATGACCTGCCATTCCTCGATCTGCATTACTACACCAGTAACGAGGCTCCTAGCGCCACCGGTATGTTCCCACCAGGCTCTCGACCGCTCGGTGCACAAGCTCTTGACCTCGCTCAAACCGTCGCGCAATCGATCGCACATCCTCATTCCGGCTTCGCTAAGCAGCTGTGTATCTCCCCTTCTCTGATGGAGCTAGTTCCAGGCAACAGCGGTGATCCGGGTGCTATATCAGGACAAAGCAGGCTGTCGTCCGCGCATCAGCGAGGGCAAAGTGTGGCTGTCGTTTCTCCTCAAGAAATACTTTTGAGGAAGAGCAATGAGAATAAACGGAAGCGGGCGAGCTGGGACGGAGGCCCGCGATAGTTGTCGTATTGTATATGTTCCGTGTCTTCGTCGTTTTATCATGCTTCTCTCAGTTTATTGTCGCTTATGTCTACCTCAAGCATTCCTCGCTGCTTTCGCATTTAACGGATCCCACATTGTAATGACGCATGCATGTCTTATTATTCTCTTTCATGTCCAAGATCAACTTGAAGCTCAAGATATGACGAGAGATCTACGGTATGATATAGAGAAGGGTAGCACGCTTACGAGGTGTACGTGTGCATAACCAACTGCTCACGACCGGCCGCTTCAATGCACCCTATTATGCCAGTCGAGACGGCCCAGCTTCTGCATTGACCTGCGAGACATCTCTCTGTGACCATTCTACCGTATGCTCTATACCGGCTCCGCGCCGATGCGAATCGTGAGGCTGTGAGACGGTAGGAGGATCTGGCGGAATGAGATATTCGATCTCTTCGAACAGGTGAGGGAAGAAGATCGCAAGCATGTCGTCCGTTCTGGGATGAGTGATGAGTAACCTGGTAGATGTATGACACGGCCGGGAACACGCACTTAAAGACAAAATCACCCTTCTGTGCCTTCTTGCTAGGCGCATCTATTGACTTCTTCCCTGGAACAGGCACGGTAGTAGCAGTGAGAGTTCCAGCCGAATTGTCCTTCGTGTACAGAGACAGCCCCTGACGTGCAGCGAGGTCTAGAATGTTCCGCTCGACGGTATCCTCGGCGTAATAACAGTACACTATGAGAGAAAAGTATAAAATATACAAGACAATCAGCAACTACAGCATTTACCTTCTGTGGGTCTCGTTTGGCCCATGCGGTCGATACGAGCGATGGCTAGTTTGGCATCTCAGCACAGTGTACCACTCATTGATATGTTTGAATGATTACCCTGTATCTCGAATGCATGATGCACCACACTTTCAACGAGGAACACTCGCGAAGCGCATGTTACATTCAAGCCAGCATTCTCGCGATCTCTACAAGCCTGGAATCAATACAATAAACAAGGCAACTGATGAAGGACAATTACCCATGGAGTAGCAATACTTGAATACTAGGATCGGTACGGAACTTCTTGGCCGCATTTTCCTTGCCTCGAGTTTGATCAATCCTCAAGCAGATGATGCCTGTGTAAAACAGATAAGGCTAGGTTGATACGATCCTCAATAGACATACCATTCGCTTTCAAGGCATGATCAATGACTGTGATCTGCATTAGTCGTGCATGCAAGTATGAAGTGACATGTGTTCACGCACTATGCAGCGAGTCTGCCCAGGCTGAGAAAACGATACTTTTGGCACCTGGTTCTGTAAGTTCGATGTATAAGAGGTGCTGCACCAGCCGTTCTATCTTGCTTCCGTAGCTGCCATGAGACTCCATCATCTGGATGCTTTCGAGTACTTCGTCATCGATGATAGTGTATTCGGTTCTGCGCCTAGATCTGGGAATTGCTTCTGGATTTACCAACCTCTTGACCGAATTCACTACATCTTCTTTCTTCTGTCCCACCGCAAATCGCTGCAGTTGATCTCGGTTGATCATGACTCTGCAAATCGGGCATGCTTTCCCTTCTTTGCGGACAAGCCACTCTTCCATACACATCTACAATATGAGACTTCAGGACGATGCGGCAAATAATGGTGAACAATCAGTTACCTCACAGAAGACATGGGCGCTGAATGAAGGACATCAATATCACTGATATATAATTATAGTCAGATACGCACCACGCTGTGACGTAGCCGCGAGTAAAATCACATTTACACAGGATACAGGACTCTTCCTCTTCGTCCAGAGTACCATCCGCCTGGGCAGACGCGAGATGGTCCAGATAGCGCTGTCGTGCACGCCCCGTATTGATCTTCACGTCCAACTCAGCACATTCCGTGTCATTGTTCGCAAGAGCACTCTGTACAGAGCCTTCCCACTGTACTTCAGCTACAGTGTCCGATATCTCTTGCAGCTGTCGAAAGTAACTGCGAGGGATGTTAAGAGTGATCAATACCTGACGATAAATCCCACTCACGAGATGCGTTCGTTGAAAGCTTTCCGCAACCTGGCTAAGTCAAGATTCAGTTTATCCATCAATCTTCCTGTCATGATACTTCAGTATTGGACTTCCAACTTGCAGAAATCTCGAGTGTCACCTTGTTCAGAGGTCAACTCTCTAAGCTTCTTGGCACCATCAGCCGCTCTCATCTTTTCCGGATCGTTTTTGCGGGTTATACGGGCGGCGAGGTTGTTCAAGTCGATCATCACAGATCGTATCGCCCGTGATGGATCACTGTCCTCAAGGATGGCCTTCCTCGCCTCGTGCAATTCTTTGTGAAGAATTTGATTTTCAGGCTCCAGCTCAATGTCACCGGCAACCATGAGAGCATCTTCATCGTATAACGCCGCGGCTGCCTTGCGTGAAGCTTTGGTCTTTCGAGCCTTCTTTTCCTTCACGTCCAACACAGCCAGTAGAGTACGCTCAGACGTCATAACTTCGCGCCTGTCCGCCAGTAATGCGGCGTATGCTTGGAGATATGTCTCCGCCTCTCCTTGGGTGTCCAGACTGCGTGCGTATTCCTGCCCGTCAGCGTCGTCCTCGCTTGATGTTAAGGGTTGGGTCAACAAGCCAATTAAGCGAGTTCGCCATTTCCATAACAAAGTGGCTTGAGGATTAAGGACTTCATCTATCTTCTCATTCGCTTCATCCATCTGTTATAGAAGCTACTTCAGTCTTAGTTCTAGATTATCACTAAACCTTCACTGACCAATTCCTGAGACCTCGCCCCTCCTTCTTCGCAGAATGGAATTTTGATATACAGCTCGTCTTCTGTTACTCCTTTATCCACATCGTGTAGAAGTTGGGCCATGGCGCGCTTCGCAGCCTCCTCAGTGCCTTGAACCATGCATCAGAGGGTATATTGTTTGTGCGGCGGAGTCCTCACCTTTCAAAAGAACGCGCCGCAGGTCTTCTGCAGTAGCATAAGCAGTACTTTCGTCCGCCGAATACCTCTCACCGAGGACGTGGTAGACATCACCCTTCAAGAATTGTATCTTGTGCATGACAATCTGGCACTCGCGAATTCGCTGTCGCAAGGCCTGCTTTTTAATCCTATACTCCTCGCCTGCGGCAGTGTATGGAAGGCCGTCGTCGTCGCCATCTCTCGAGTCGGCGGGTTGTATGTCTTGAAGACCTTTGCCCTTGCGCGTGTCAGAACTCGAAGACTCAGCGTCGCCGCTTGTAACGGCCTGTTCTTTCAGAATCTGCCCTGCTGCATTATGTTGTTGAAGGACCAGCTCGATATCCCCTATCAACTGTGAGGCGTCTTTCTCTGCCTGTATCAACGTCTTCAAGGCGTTTTGATGACGATTGAGATTGCTCTCGTTCTGTTGCTGAAGTTGCGCGAGGGCAGTGAGTGCTTGTACCTGATGTCCGTGGAATCAGCAGTCAACGCATGAATATACTAGGAGATAACTCGCGTACCTTTAGTTTACGGTCGTCCATCAATGTGCGCCAGTTCTGATCCTTCATACTCTGTGATTTCATTTAGATTGCTGTTCTTATTCGTCCATACATGAACTCATACCTCGAGCACCTCGCCTATTGTCTTCAGTACGCCTGGTTTAGAAATTTTGTCCGTCTGGTTCTGCAGCTGTCCGACTTGCGGATGTGTACATATACCGCGCAGCCTTCGGAGCCAGGAACGCAACAGGCCGGTGTCCACTTGCCAGTTCTCGGATACGGCAACACCGCGTGCGTCAAATCCTAATTCAAGAAGGGCACTCTCGAACGTCTGGTCGTACACCTAGATGATGCATACTTACAGTCATTAACGAGTTTATCAACGTAAAGAATTATGTACGCACATGTCTTTCAACCCTTCCCAGTTGTATGGGTACGAGAAAACGAGATTGTTTCGGAATAGTCAGCTCGTCTTTTACAGACGCTTTCATCGTTCTGCGTAACATTAGCGATATGCTGAGACTCGATTTGTGTAATTTTACGCACCTAACAGCATATTTCTTGAATAGTGAAATGCATTCGTTGATATATCCAGGCTTCAACAACCTTGACCACAATTTCTGGTTATCTATGAAGGGCTGGACCCGAAGAAAACTGCCATGTAGTGTCAAAAAACAGCGGTAAGTGTAACAGAGAGACGCAACTCTCACTTGAACACATGGATAAGATCTGCCACTTGCGAGCGTGCCGGCGTGCCCGACACAGCAAAGGAAGACACTCGCGGAATAAGTGACACCATCTCTCTAAACCCACGTAAGAATAGCAGTCTTAACAAGAATGAAAACAGACTTACGCTGTCTTGCCGCCACCTACCATCTGCACCTCGTCCATGATCACTCGATGCCATTCGCACATGACAAGCGGACTCCGCGAACGGTCTACATTAACGTAAGTCGCAATTGTCCGGCGAGGCCGGTCTGGAGGGGGGCGTGCGATGCCCAGGTCATGTTGTAAGACGTTGTAGGTCGTGATACACACGTCAAACGCGTTCACATAGTTGCACCAGTCAATCATCCGGTCCTGTTCCTCCGTCGACTCATCGCGCTCTATATCGACGTCGCCGTCATTGTCGTCGCACTTGCGTTTGGAGCGTGCCGAAGCTCTCTTCGCCATCTTCGCCTTCTCCAGACGTGCGATTTCAAGATCCCTCTCGGATATCGGGACGTTGACCTTCATCCAACCGTCGTAGACGAGGACTTTCACACTTGGAGCATGCAGTGCAAACTCATCCACCCATTGCTGTGCAAGAGATTGAGGAGTCACGATGAGAGTTGTCTGGGGTAGAGGATAGGTGAGAAACATCAAATGGGTACGAATATTGAGTAATTACCTTTATTTCTTTCACGTATATCTTGGACTCTGGGTTCCATCTCTTCGTTGTTGGGTTTCTTTCAACGGCGGGGTTGAGCAGTATGAGCGCGATGCATTCAAGTGTTTTGCCCAAACCAGGTTCCTCAGCGAGTATCCCTCCGAGAGTTTGATCGTCTTCTGGTTTGTCTTGTATAAGCTGCCCCGTCAGGCGATTCAGGAAGAAGGTTTCGTCGTCTGTAAGTGACACCTGTTGCCAGAACAGTGGCAACCGTGGGCTCGAGGACGTACTCGGCACGAGGTCACCGTCTAGAAGCATTCTTTTCCCCTCTCTAGAGAGCATCCACGCGACGCTACGCCGTTGGAAAGGAAGGAGAACGGGTTCCAGCGCATGTGGCTGCAGGTTTGAGTCCGTAGCAGGAACATCAAGAGGTGGCGCTGGCCCAAGCATGGAGTACAACAGTGGAATATCGACGTTTCTCGGCGGGGAGCTGTCGTTTTCATCCGGGGGGAAAATGTAGCGCAACACTCGTCGTTGAGCGTCGTCTACATGCGAAGCAGTCGTTTTTTTGGTGTACGAAAGAGGCGTAGAGATAGCCGGTACGAGAAGAAGGATGTCTAGGTCTAGGATTACAAGGAAAGGAAGATTGTCAGGCTCCTTCGGTTGCGCCACCTCTGGGGGTACGACAATTCGGAGGCTGGCTGACATCTCTGCCCGTTCTGTATCTCGCAAAATTGTGCATGCTACTAATGGGTCCTTCGCAGAAGGGCTCCGGATATCATGAGCGTCCGGGTCAAAGTCATTATCCACGTTTGGCAGAGTTAGTAGGTTTGAAACGTTGCCGCTCGGGACAGACACACTGAGATACGCCCCCCGCCGATCTAAATGTACTTCTCCTAGATTGAACGTACCGATGTCAGAGGGACAGTCGGAGTGTTCTTGCAACCAATGGATGAGGGCCTTCTCTTCTTCAGGCCAGCCGAACTCCTCGGCTGTTTCTTCATCGACTATATTGCTATGTTTGTCAGATATACTGGTCCTGGTGTATTTGATTTGAAAGCTATGTTGAAATACCGGTACCGATGTATTTGGCTCTTGGGTGTGGCGTCCTTTGGATACATCTCTTGCCCCGGCAATCTTGAGCCGTTTGGGACCGTTGATAACGACCGGTGAAGCAACCCTTTTCGTGCCTCTGGAAATCGACCCTTCATCGTCGCCAGAACTTTCGTATGTGCCCTGAAGAAGCGCGAGTAGAGCTGAAATGTTCAAAGCGCGTCTCGTTGGTATGTCATCGACATCCGCCCCGCGTTCTCGGACATGCTCGAGATGATGGCTCGTGAGACTGCGCATGATGATTTCCAAAGCAGAATCACGTAGTGTACATACATACGCGGTGTTAGAGGTGGCAGAGACACTGTGTCTAGCTCCGGAGTAGGACTGGAGAAGATGGTGGTCGAAAGCAGAGACGCGTCAGGAAGAGGCGCGCTTTACATGATCATGGGCGGGATGCCCATTATGGAGCCGTCGGTGCCGGTGCGCAGTTGAGTGACGGCAACGCTTACATAATAAAGCGGGCGAACGCCTCCTTTGGAAGGCGTCGGGGAGCGCATTGCAATGATCAGACTACTGTAGATTAGGTACACGTCAAATATTGTTATACTAATGACGAAATGTCATGTCAATACTCAATGGACCCCGAGTTGTGACAAAATGATCATGTAAAGTACTTGGCCAGTTGTCTTTATCGAAATCGACCGCGAAGGCGAAGTCAAACCGCTGCATCAGTATGCTCATTAACATCAACATTTCTTTCCGCGCCAGACCGCGGCCCACGCAGTTCGAGGGTCCAAATGAAAACGGAATGAATGCTGCAGGATTATGGCATTCACGATGAGATAGCCATCGCTCGGGCATGAATGTGTTGGGGGCCGAGAAGTAGCGATCGTCGCGGTGCAACGAGTACGACGGTACATACACTTGCGTTAGTTCTGGTATGAGTCTGATAATCTACAATTAAGACGCAGGCATCAAGAAGGGGCCAGAAAACGTACCGGCCAGCTATGAATTTGCCTCCAGACCCGCGTGGGACTTCCCTTGGCCCGCTGGTAGGTGCTGGAGGATATATACGGAGAGCTTCGTTACTGAAAAAAATTGAGTAATGTGAAAGAGTTAAAGAGAAGATGTACCTACAGGCAAGCATTCAAATATTTCAATTCACCGTGTTTGGATGCATCCAGAGGATCCGTGCCAGGAGGATAAATTGAGTCTACTTCCATTTGGACCTGACGATAAGAATGTGGATTGCTGATTAGCAGGTAGAATAGTCCTGCCATCGCTGCTGAAGTGGTATCTGATCCCGCTATTATGGTAAGAGCCCCTGAAAGTATTTGTCTTAGACACTGTGCGAATACAAAAACAGCTGGAGAATCACCATCAGCCACTACATCACCAACAGGCGGCTTTTCCTTTTCTACTCCAGCATCGTCTGACTGGAATCCGTTTAGTACATGTCTGCATACGAATAACCGCCATAAACATACTAGATGGTACCAGAGATCCTTTGTCGAAGCACCTGCCTGTATACGCCGATTTGCACACTCCACACCGTGCTTGCGAATTCTTTGAACCTCGCGTGATATGAGTGGTATTTTCTGCAGGAGACGTGCAGCCCAGGGAACATGGCACGTTATAGCCACCCCACTGTAATTTTCGTCAGTATCGATTACTGGTAGAAGGTTTCGATAGACTTACACGGCAAAACGATCGATACCTTCTCGGAGACCTAGCTGGTCTCTATCGCGAATCATCTCAAATCCCCCGCCAAAACTGAGATTTGAATGAGTCCCAATAGCCAGACGGTGTTTTGAAAGCGGAACTCACGCCATATCGCCCATCACGTCGAACCTATTAGTTGGTGAGTCCATGGCGTGGTTCCTGTCATGACGTAGGCTACTTACGCAAAGTAGGCCAGCCACTCTGCGAGGTCTATGCTCCCTTTGATAGATTCGAGTCGGTCTACGAGCTGACGAGCTCGTTTGCTGATGATATCTTCATATTCCTTCAAAGAATCGTTGCTCATGCCCCGATTCCATAACCGTCTTCTGTGCGCGTGTGCGTCTCCGGTCATTGCTAGCAGATTTGGAGCAGTGTTTGGGTCCCGCCTAGCACTATAGTCTGTGGACTCGTCAGATACTCTGCTCACAGATCCTTGCATCGAGACGTACATTGACCCTTTGGTAGTCCTGCGGCACCTAGTACAGACGTGACCGCATCTACGTCGACTACTGATATTTCGTTCGGTCCTATAGGAGACATTGGTAACCAGACGCAGAGTTTACATAGTAGGTGCACAAACCTGTTCTCACGAAGGAGCCATATCGGTCGTGTAGCGCTTTATTTACGACATGTTGTCGACCTGTCCAGGAGTGCCAGATGGAAGGCAATTTGGTGATTTTATTGAGTAGAGGGCCAGGAATGTCAGCCAATGGATGAAACGGTGAGATCCGATATAGAATTATCGAAGCTGTAAGAGATGCCCAGTAGGCTAAACAGACCGCGATGCCTCTGTGTAGCGTCGCCGACGCGAACGTCGGCGAAGATGTCAATAACGCGCGGACAAGAATTGCGGTAGGCGCAATGGTCATGATCAGGATCACTGGAGTAGGTGTCCGTGGTTCATGGTAGTGGAATGCGATGTGAGTGAGCTAGCCAGCCATATAAGTTGGTGTAGAACATGCCTATGAAAACAGACGTACCACGCCTAACACAACAGCTTGAAGCAGTACATGGTCCGTGTAGTGTGCGATTGTCATGCTATCCATGCTGATGGTTATCGGTTTGGTGATGTGAGTCGGGGTAAAAGCCCTCCCTTATAAGACTACAGCCTGAGTGCATCCGATGCAAAGCTGCAAACGCATATCCTGTGATCTCGGTAGCCGATGAAGACCGCAAAGAAAACCATTAGAACCGGCATACCCTGATCTAGTCTGCGAACACTGTGTATAAGCCATCATCGGAGCGTTAATAGCACCGCTATTAGGTAGGCTCTTCCCGGCGGCTCGATTGCCTCCGCCTCTTGAAGATGATAATGTCGACGTTCCATGCTATCGCTCACTTTCGCGTGCGTCATAATCTGCTAGAACATTGCCTCCCAACACCGATATACCGAATCGGAGGTAAGAATAAGGAGAGACGCAAAACGGAAGGACGGCCAAGGGTAAACTTCTCACCGGCGGACCCTGGTTGGATAAGACGGAGTTATTTGGATGCGATGAATAGGCCTGCAAGCTGTACTTGTGCACAATCCATATACAAGCGCGCTTCGTGAGAGTCGAAGAATGCTTGCTTCTCTGGAAATCATACATCGCACCACTCCAGACGCTGGCTTAAGACAACATTAATTTCGTGTGCAAGAAGCTGTCCGAAACGCACCCATAACACCGCTTTTCCTGTGTCCGCGATGTTGCGTCCAGTGCCCCAGGGCCACACATCGATGCTTAGGCCCGATGCAATCTATTTCGTTCGTGATTTCGGCATTAAATTGTACATTTTTACAAGAGGCCCTTTGCTTCAGTGTTACTGCTCGCTGTTTCGTATGGATATGGTATCAAATGAATATATTTGCTTACTTCCGGGTATCCCAATGGTCTTCGGACCAGTGAACGGTACAGACCACCACACACTTGAAGTAGAAGAAGATCTAGTAATGGACACCTCAACCACACCCGTTCCTGCTGTGTTTTATCTGCAAGGTCGCTGAGATACTTCATGTCCCTAGGTCTCGTGGTGTAAGTTGAAAAACGCGGTGACATCCGGGCGCCTTGACGGCCGTTACGCTCACAAAGCGCGTCTCTACTATATTAGGACAGTGTCTGCATGCAGGCGTTCAGGCGTTCAGTGGACAGAAAGCGGGACGATTGCCATTATGCAATTTCGCTTTGGAGACTTTGGTACGGTAGTTATCTACGAGATCGTTTGACATTCAGAGCGCAACATCCAGTTGCTACGTCCGATCGTGCATGTTGACCCGTCTCCCAGATCTATACTCACAACAAATACAAATCCAGAGGGCGAGCATGATGTCTCTTTCGCAAACCTTGAACCGTCACCAGTGACCATCCATCCCATCAAGAGCGTAGGAACAACAAATGTGTGTAGTATGAGACGCCCGGGCGTTCCATCTTCCTTTGTCAGAGTAAAGAGTAACATCACGCAGTCATCGGAGTAGTAGCGAACGGGAGCTGAACGTCCAGGCCTGCGTTCGATGTGTCAAGACGTGGTCGGTGTTCCTCTGGAATGGATTCCAGTAAAGCCTGGTAGAGGACAGTACGTGAGCATAGCTCATAACAGCGAGAGGTTGAGTCTGAGATGTATAGAATACCTTGCCAATAAATACACCCTCTCCCCTGGCAACACAGATACCGAACGATCCGTTGGGACCAAGGGGATACTCATCGAGGCAGCCCGTCATGTGCAGTACATATCTCGCAGTCCAAATACTGGCCGCGGAACGTCTCATCGTATATTGTGGGGGCTACAAGCGGCGGCGACATGCTGCTCGCTGTCTCAGACACCGGCACACTAGGTCTTGGTATATAAGCAGTGAGCGAAACATCGACCACGAGCCATGCCTGCGCTTACTTGTATTCGGTGTTGCCTATGATGGCAGTTGAGTATGGCGGTTGAAGTTAGACGATCCATCTGCACCCATGGCCATGACACGCTCTGGAGAGGATAATCGAACCCTCATGCACAGAGATCCTATCGGAAATGGCCACCAGCGTAAAGCACCGGTAGAGAATCAGAGTGACGGTGAGACTGAATAAGATCGTGAGCAAAGTCGTAGAGTATCCACAGAGGGGCAGGACCTCTCGAGTTGAACACTCCTGGTGGAGAGTCTGAGGACCGGGAGACATGTCGAAAGCAGATTGGACTTAGCAGCCCTTTATGTGCCGACATTAATAGCTTCGTGACCGGGTCCCTAGATGCGTGTCAGCCAGCCATCCGAGTACGTGTGCTCGCTAGAGTGGAAGGGCTCTACTAGTGTCCGTGGTGAATGATGCGACGGAGTGGTGATCATATGACTTGTTTTCGTATCGTGTGACGAGTGGTAGCTAAAACGACGGCCCTATCAACGCTCTCAAAGTTGTTGTCCTCAGCCTATGAGGAGACTTGTGTCAGCGTGGGGCCATAACCTTCATACGGTCCAGCGCCTGCCTCGTTTGCTCCTTGAGAAGAATGAAATTCGAGAGAAACTGGGATCACATAAGAAGGCGAGAGGACTGAAATAATAGGAGAACATACAAACATGTTGCTGCTCTCTGCGATGCGCAGACTTGCGTGATGCGCGTGTTCCAGTACGTATTCATAGAATCTGCCTTTGATCCTTGACGGCGGGTCGTGCAGTCATTCGTGTAATCCGCAATCGGGGTGAACCAAGGGTGTTTTATTATGTGATGCTGTCGTGGTTCAGCCTGCAGGCGCAAAATATGTGGTCGTCCGTGTTTCCATATACGAACGCATACGAAGCGCTCACACGCTGCAAGACATTGCAGTTTTTCTCCTCCCAGACGTGTGAATGCGAGTATCAATGCCACCGATGTCCCCGCATTTTGCGTTGCGCCTATAATAGTAGACTGATGGCAATCCCCGGGCTTGTGAGACAGAGAAAAGTTATGTTCAGGATCAAAACTACAAGGAACGAACCGTGCTGGTATCACCTCAGCCTCCCGAGTCCCTACATTCGTATGTTCGTCGCGCGCCATTCGTATAGACAGATGGATCTCCACCGCAAGTACACACATCACCCCAAAACGAGGGTCGAGCACGCCACTCGATACATCCTCGTCGTTTCCGCAAGCTGTGTGATGGTGTTATATCGCAGATGCTCTACCACAGTGCTCTCATAGCCCGGAAGCATATAGCCTATATGGCAGTTCATGTTCGACGCGAGCTGTCGCATAAGCTATGTGATGGCACTATGGACGCATCTTCGCGATACATGTGCAGTCTAAGAGGACTTGTGTATTAGACGGGAGCCTGACGTGAGAATATAGAGTAATACGATACCGATGTTCAGACTGATCGTGTATTAATTTGTGCGCATGTCAGCACTTGCCGCTTCGATATGCTCAATTTCGGTTTTATGTTGATATTTGACTGGTCGCAATCCTCGGGACTGTTTACAGTGGAAAGTCACTTATCATGCTCGCAAAAAGAGTGTTCCCCGGACAAACTATGTAGATGATGCCGTTCCGCGTGTTTGTCCTTCAAGGGTGATGTGCGTCCCTGATAAACGCACAGCAACTAAGTACGAAGGGTGGGCGCGCCACTCGACACGTTTTCATCCTCTTTTACGCCGACGGCGTCCTTGTGGCCTATGCGAACCGCGACGATGTTGACCCGGGCCAAATTTGCGGCTCGACACGGCTAAGCATCTAAATTGTACCGCGGCTCATTAAACGGGGAGTGGCGCGATAAGTTAGAGAGAAAAAAATACTTACCAGCATCGAAGCAAATGCATCCAGGGCTGCACAATATAGCTCGTCGATAGGTCAGCTATGGCGATATCGCCATGACGGAAGGCAAGCACGTAGTTTCTTTCTGGATCAACGGTCAGATTGAGAGGACCAGGTGTATGTATACCGTACCGTGCCTTTCGCACACATATCCGGTTACACAACGTGCGTGCCCACCATCTCTCGTTTGGTCTCTTGCTTCTTGCTCAACATTTTTCGATGGTCGCGGTCGAGTTCAGTGGCGCAAGTCAAAGCTTCGGAGTCGGACCGCGCTTTAGAGATGAGCGCTTGACGCCACGTGCACGTTACACCTCCGCTCGGCTCCGCTCCAACCTGAGGCATTTACGGACCAATCACGAAAAGGCCTCAACCCGCCCTGCCGCAAAAAAGACTCGTCACCTTCCTCCCCCTCAACCACCACCTCACCGCGCCAGTCCCCCCTCCCTCTTTGCTTCCTCTTGCTCTCTGCTTCAACGTATCATAGCTGCTACGGGTGGCCTGTGCACGTCGAGTGGAAGCGTAGTCCTCACAAGCTCGATGCTGCCCTGGTCTAGCCTGTATCTGGCATCTGCAAGCTCTGGGGACGCTCTCTGACGACTCGAGTCTTATGACCTTGCGGCGCTGATTATAATCATTGCGTTTGCTTCTTCTCCACTTGCACTCACACTATGCAGACGAATCACACTACTCAAGTTCGAAGGTCCTGCTTGCCCTGGATTCTGGGTTCTGACGCTGCAATATCTGGATGACTGACGCTTGACGCTGCCTGCACGATCTCGACGCTGTTTTATCTCGACACTCGATTGTTGAATTGCCTCATTGTCTATGTCTTATGCCTACTTCTATGCTTCCCGCCCCCGCCGACTGTCTCTGGACGCCCCCGCCCATCGATGGACTCTACCTCGCTTTGAGTCTGCACGTGGCTTATCCTCCACGCGCCCATCGCTGCGGTACCCTGGTCTGGCGCGCAGGTGAGAGCGTACTGCTCGTGAAGCCTGCTGTATACGCCGTGCTCATCACTCATCTCGGATTTTGACGACTAAACGTCGTCCGTCGCCATGGACAGACGCTCTCACGATGGACGAAAATGCCCACCGCAGCAGCCAGCAGCCACTTTACTATCGCCATCTTCATCGGTTTCATCGATGGTGACGGCGGCCTTCCGCTGGATTCCGACAGTACTCGGGAACATACTCGGGGATTGATCTGTGTCAGTTCGCCCTGTGTCGCAACTCGTAGCAGCAGTAGCAAGTCTACATCCTCAACATCCTCAACGATTACTGTGGACGATATTGGATTATGTTGGCGAGGTGTTGCAGGTCGCGTTTGGGGCGGAGGGGACGTGTTTTGCCAGACAAAGGCGGAGGCATCGTTGATATGGCGCGTGTGGGACCAGCGCTAAGCGTCTGCGTTGTTTGTGCACCTTTGGCACGATTACGTAAGGGGCGATAAGAGATGAGCGTTTTGATCCTCCGTTCTTCACAGGTTATCGACAACCTTCAGCACCTCGCCACGCCAGACAGCGAACATTACGCCCACGCCCTCTACCACGTAATGCTGTTCCAGTTACTCCTCCTGGGCCTCGCGCCCATACACACCGCCCTGGCAGCCTCGAACGGCATGGACATGTCGATGGACGGCGGGATGACGCTCGCAGAAGGGCAGATGCTGCCGTACCTGCACTTCACGCCGGGAGACATGCTGTGGTTCCTCGGGTGGGTACCGCAGAGCGCAGGCGCGATGGTTGGGGCGTGCATCGGACTGTTTATGCTGGGGGTTATAGAACGGTGGATCGCGGCGTGCAAGGCGGTTATGGGGATGCATTGGGCGAAGCGGTGAGTCTGAGGATGTTTGTTGGACGATGGCGGGATGCTCATTGGTGTGGTGGTGTTGTAGGGCGGAGATTCTGAGAACGAACAGGCTCAACGCCCCCGGCCTTCCCGTATTGTCCGCTTCAGCCACCTCTCTCCCTGGGCCGGAGAAAGAGAAACAAGCGTCCGCGACGAGCGTCGTGATCAGCAAGGCCGTCACGTTCCAACGGGCGCCGCCGTTCGTCCCCGAACACGATATTGTCAGGGGCATCGTGCACGCGGGGCACACGGCGCTGCAGTACGCGTTCATGTTGGCTGTCATGTACGTATCCACATCTACCCCGTATTTCATCTGTCTACTCAGGCAGCGATATGTGTGTGCTCTTGCTGATAGTGATATATAGGACGTTCCAAGTAGGCTTCATACTGTCGCTCGTTGTAGGGTTGGGCGTGGGTGAGATGTTGTTTGGACGGTATACGAGTCATGCGGCGGCTCACTATTGAATCCTGCATACGTTCACTCTGTATCATCGATATACCTTGTACTATACCACTACGCTTTGACGGAATTAGAATCTGGAACTTTGCTCTGCCACACGATGTTTTTGTGCGACCTCGTCATCAACCGGTGTTGACTTCACAGTATGAGGTCCCTGGTTATATCGTTGCTGCTGCCGGTAGTGGGAACTTGACTGTGGACGATTCGCACTGCGGAACTACGCATGGTCCTCACACGATTACAAGCATTTGTCCTGTGTTTTGTCCACACCGTGGGGTTGTCTGTCGCAAGGGAGATCGGTAACCGCTTGCCTGAGACGCGGTGAAAAAACTCTTTCACGCTTGTTTGGTCCGACCAAACAGTTTCCGCTTTGAGTCTTCAGCCACATCCGACTACCCTCGAGTCTCGAGAGTACCGTCCTCCCTCAGTCTGTCTGCTCTCCCTCTGCTGCTGCTACGGCACACACACTCGTCGCTCTCACCTTCAAGGTCAACGCCAGAGACTACGCAGACACCTGATAGTAGCCTACCATGACGGACCATGGAACCCCACCAGGCATCCCGACCGTGTTCCAGCAGTACAAGTGAGTTCGTCTCTCCATCTTCCTCACCCATACCGTCCACTGCCGAGTTCCAATAACCTCATGCTACCGATACAATGTTCATTGATTTTCCTCACTTCACAGCTCATACGTGATCGACCCGCACTGGCAGAAGACCTTCTCCATCATCTGGGCGACCGCGGTCGGCGCCGCTATCGTCTTCTCCTCCCCGCGCTTCCTGCACGCCGTCAAGAACGGACGGGCCTACCAGGGGCTGTTTGGCATCTCAGAAGACTTGACGGCGCCAAGAGGGAGCTATGCGCCTGTCGCGCCCTCTGAGAAGCTGGCGTCCTCCGAGCAATTAACGAAAGGGAGCGCACCGAAAAGGAGGAGGGTGGTTGCGCTTGTGGAGGTGGCGCTGTCTAGTTTGAGATGGACTTTGCCGGGTATGGAGGTCGACTTTGGACAGAGTGAGTGTTTTGCAGCTTTGGTTGGTCTGAGACATAACGGGTACTGACACGAACGCTTTGTACTGTAGTGCTAGTCGTGACGGGATACCTGGTCGCGCTCCTGGTATGCCTCACGAAGAATTCTGAACTGGTCACGAATCCTAATCGTGGAGGTAACGCTTGCTTCTCTCACCCTCCTCTCCCGTCCACGTCTCTGACCGTGGACCCGTAATCGCGCCCTACAGGATTCCTCGCCCTCGCCCAATTTCCCGTCGTCTTCCTCTTCGCCACGAAGAACAACATCCTCTCCTTACTCCTCGGCCCGGGCCACGGCTACGAGAAGCTGAACTACATCCACCGCTGGGCCGGGCGCGGGCTGTTCATTGCCGCCACGGTGCACGGCGCGCTCTGGATCCGCAACCACCTGCAGTACGGCCTGCCCATCATTGGGCAGCAGAAGGAGACGAGCGGCGTCGCGGCGTTCGGCGTGTTGTGCTGCATCGTGATTACGTCGTGGCGGCCTGTCCGGAGGATGTTCCACCAGTTCTTCTTCATCACGCAGTACGTGAAGTTGTCTTTCTGGCGGACACGCACCTTTGATGCTGATGCTGAGCTTTTGTTGACTCTGACTGTGTAGTGTGCTAGGCTTCGTAGCGTTCTATGTGACGATCTGCTACCACACGACGTACGCGCCGCCGTGGATCTACCCGCCGCTCGCGTTCTACGGCCTGGACATGCTCATGCGCATGCTCCGCTACCGCGTCAAGGACGCCACGCTCGTGGCGGTGGACCAGGAGATGACGCTTGTACGTCCACATCCTTACTCCTTCACTCATCTCGCTAACATCGAAGTTTTTGGTGATTTAGATTCATATACACGACTGCGACGCTGGATGGCACGCGGGCCAACACGTCCGGCTGCGCGTGTTCTTCAACGGCCGCGTGTTCGAGGCGCACCCGCTCACGGTGCTCACCGCGCCGCCCTCCATCTCATGCCTCTCCACCGCCACCTCCTACCCGGGCACGCTGACGCTCGCGGCGCGCGTGCGCGGCGACTGGACCCGCGCGCTGAATGTGTATGCGCAGGACGAGGCGAACCGGCTGTGCTGCGAGAAGGAGCAGGACAACGCGCAGGTGCAGGTGATGCTGGACGGCGCGTATGGGGGGTGCAGCATCGACCTCGGCGCATATGAGAGCGTGTTCATGATCGCGGGCGGGTCGGGCGCGACGTTCACGCTGGGCCTACTGGACGATATCGTCGGAAGGTGTGTGAGGCTGGGGAGGCGGGGCGGGGAGCGGACGAGGAGGGTGGAGTTTGCGTGGTGTGTGCGGTCGTTTGGTACGTTCTCTACCATCTGCTGCATCTCACCCTGTTTATATTTGCTAACCGCGGCGATTGCTACGCACAGGCTGCATTGAGTGGTTCGCGTCACAGCTGACCGACATCGCGAATGCCGTCGCCGCCTCGGACAACACGCTCGACCTGCACATCTCGATATACGTGACGTGCCTGTGCAACCCCGAGGCCGTGCCCCCGATCCCCAATTCCGTGGTGACGGTACACCGGCCGTCCGTCGGCGCGTTGCTGCGCGAGCTCGTCACGCCCCCGACCAGTTCCAGTTCCAGTTCCTCTTCCGTGGGTGCTTCGGATGATATGGACATAGAGGCGGGCGAGGAGAAGCTGGCGTGGGCGGGGCTCGGCGGGGGCGTCGCGGTGTGCGCGAGCGGGCCCGAGACGCTCGTGCGCGAGACGCAGAACGCGGTCGCGCGGTTGGGTACGCGGAGGGGCGTGGAGCTGGGCGGCGTGGGGCTGCACACGGAGTTGTTCGCGTTGTGATTGCTGTTGGATTTAGGTGTATATCTGGAGACCTTTTTGCTGTATTTGTATCTTGCTGTGTGTACATTGATATCGACTTCTTAGATTTCTGCATATCGACGCTTTGCGAAGCTTGAACGTGAACGTCGAACAGGAGGGAGACTTGCTGGTCGGCGTGGCGGCGATGAAGATGGTATATGGTATCTATGAGTTCACCGCATTGCCTTCCGTGCAAGCGCAGCCACGGACAGCTCTCCTTCCGAGGCTCTTGTCAGAATTTAGCAACGTAACGGTCAAGTTACGGTAAGTCCTCTATAAGATTACGGTCAAGTAATTAATATTATGGCTAAGGAATAAAAGTACGAAAGGGACACCATAGAAGGCCATAGGGTCACGGTGTGCGGCGCGGAGCCGGAGAATATACGCGTGACGCCACAGTACATAAAGCGCTTGTTCATTAACTTCCACGATTACACCTACCGCCGTCTCTCTGAACATCTTCAATGTCGACCGAATCAGCCACGCACCGCTTTTGGGACATCCCAGAATTAAAAATATTTCTAGCTAGTCACGTCTCTCGCAAGACGGACCTCTTGCACCTCGCGCAGGCCGACAAAGCGACTTATGCTCTGCTCGCCCCGTCGTGCTACGAAGTCGTGCAGATACCCTTCTCGCGTATCCCTGCACTTGCTGCCGCGTTCGAAAACTCCGTCTACGCGTCACGCTGTCGCGCACTACGCCTGGACTCTCCCGAGGAAGACGAGCGACGCAATGCTCTGAAGATGCGCGAGGATTTTCAGAAGCAGGGGGACAAGGGACCACTTGGTACAGGTACAGTTAGTGATGGGCGCATGGATCCAATGCTGGGACTCCGGGCGTGGTGGGATGATGCAGGCCATTCAGTGTCACCGTCCGAGCAGTCGAACACCGAAGATTGGGTTATGGGCGACGAAGAAGGGGACGACCAAGCAGAGGAACTAGGGCCAGAGGATGATATAAAAGGGGAGGATGAGAAAGAGAACCAGAGCCATAAACAGAACCAGAACGAGGATGAGAACGAGGAGGAGGAGGAGGAGGAGGAGGAGGAGGAGGAGGAGGAGGAGGAGGAGGAGGAGGAGGAGGAGGAGGAGGAGGAGGAGGAGTACGGGAACAAGGGTATGGTCAAGGAGGAAGAAGGATCAAAATTAGGACTCCAGAACCTGGGTGGACATACAGACGATGTGGAAGTTGGCTGGGGCTCTGACTCCGAGCTGGAGGATCCCGAAACCCCCTATCTAAACTATCTTGCTGAACTGCGTGTCCAGCAAGAGCAGCTCTACAAAAGGTGTGAGCGTTTGGCTTTCGTTTTGGAGAAGCTGAGCGAAGTTGGCGGGTTGGCGACATTCGAATGGGTTTGGTACCCTGGCTCGTGGAAGCCGAATGGCGCGCCCAGCTCTGTATGGGCGGCCTTGGAGAAACATTCCAAGTCCCTGCAGCATCTTTCTATCAAGTTCTTTCGTGGAGATAAACAAACGTGGGTAAGCTGCCTTCTTTCACTCACATCGTAGATGCAGGCATATCAATACCGATCATTGCCTTTCTGCAGCATCCGTTTGCTTCAGAAAACTACGCCTCTCTGAAGAGTCTATATCTCGATTTGTCCAACGGACACTATTGGTCTCTTGGTGAGATCCACAGTATGCTCCTCCATGCCCCGAAGCTCGAGGCGCTCCACCTGGACTTTGCGCGGTGCTGCCCTCCGAAGGACTTCTATCTTGACGCAACATTCCCAAAACTGCGCTACTTCTCTATTAGGCTCTCTGTGCTAGACTATGAAGACGAACTTCCGATGCGCTTCCTTTCGCGCCACCCACTCATCGACACGCTGCACCTCGGTTTCACGGACTTGTGCCCGTTCGAACTTGACGAGGACGACCTCCCACATCTGCGGGCAATATCCTACGGACCCGATTGCACGCTCGAGGGCCCACTCGTAGAGATTGTGTCTCGCAGACCGGTGGTTGTGGTGCGATGCAACGTTGATGACGGTTTGTTGAACTTCGTGCGCGGGCCCCAGGCCGCTGCTGACACAGTTACGCATCTGGACGTGAAATATCGCAGCAATTTCAGGCTGGACCTCCCGAGTTATCCGGAAATCTTACGCACCGTTCCATGCTTGAAGGAGCTAACTATACGGACACGTTCGACGCGCTATAGTGGTCGTCTGACGCGACTGGACTTGGTGAGTCGCGATCAAGCTGCCTACGGCGACCTCGCTCAGTCTGACATGTCTCCCTTAGATCGACCTCTTGAAGGCCTTGCCCCTGAATAACACGACACTGATAGCTGTGACGTTGTATGATCCAGATGGCGACGAGCTCTTACCGCAAGACCTCGTGGGTTTACCTCTCGTCTCTGCAGCGTTGAAATACTTTGGTTGGGAGGGCGAAGGGAAGAGGAGTTTATACCGACTGGAAAGAGAAGGTGAGGAGACAGTTGCCATTGAGATCCCGCCGTTGAGAAAACGCGGTTGGGTGTGGACTGACGCGAGCATTCTTGATCATCTTGGCGAAGATGGACGGCAGGAGGGAGCGTTCAGTGATTACCCTTACTAAACTTACGAATTACACCTTTACACTATTGCAACTTTAGATCTATTACCTCGTATTGCTTGTCTTAATCACTGTATCATAGGCAATATCATTATAACAGTGTTTGCTGTACAGGAATTACAAAGTGGTTATATCACAATAAATAAATACTGAAATTGTCCAACAGTGTTCAACCTCTGACTCTCTCTTTGACTATCGTTGATCCTTCTTCTATTATTAGGTAGTGCCTGCTAGAGTCGCGCTAGGGCGTAACTCGCAGCTCGGCGCACGCATATGTTCTCCGGACGCATGCCTATACGAGGTCTCGCAACTATCGTTCGACCTCGTCTAAGCTCAAGCACACAGCTTTGATGCGTCTCGCGTGAAATGAGCACACCTGACAAACCTCGCTTCTGGGGTTTGGACTCGGGAGGTGAAACTCAGCGTCGGTACTGTACCCGACAAAACCGACATTAATTTACAGTTCCACTCCACTTCCATCTCCAAATTGGCCACTTTCGAACCTGCCACTAGTTTCCCCGTCCTGAAGTACCTCAGTTGGGAAGTTCAACGCAATGTGTCACTGTGTCGGTTGGAGAGGCATGGCGATAAGACGATCGCTGTAGAGATACCCCCTCTCAGAAAGCGTGGTTGAGCTTGGACGCACACGAGTATTCTCGATCATCTTGGTGATGGAGCTTGGGATGATCTGGACGGAACAGAGTATCCGTACACTGTCTGAACTTCAAGCTTCCTTGTTTGTTTGCGCCTGTTAGGTTTGAAAGGCAGTTTCCTGCCATATTTGGTACCCATGCTCTATGCGCCATTAGTTGGTCTAGGTTGCTTTGCTTGGTGTTGAAAGTAATCAGATGTTCTAGCTCGCACATAGACCAGCTGAATCCCAGGTCGCTACAAGCCCGGCTGGGATCTACGCAATATGAAAGACTGTCGTCCTCACGATCTCCGCTCGATCGCTGATACGACGGTATTGCATTATTGTTCTCTTTCTGCGAAGAGCTCTCTTGTCAGTTTTGACATGGTGTGGCTGGTATCTGACAATTTGCAGTCACGTCAAACCGACATACTTAGACGCAGGGCTGATGATAGGAAGTGAAGTGTCCGTAGCTGTGTAAATTTACATGTCATCGCGTGACGTCGCGTATCGAGGTCAGATCCAGCTGACTCCCATCGCTCTCGCTTTCCCCCAGATTCAGAGGCACCACCGAGATGCCGAATTCCACAGGAGGTAAATCAATATCATCAACAGGCGTCGAAGTGGATGCAATGGATCGTCGCTGAGATCGTAAGAGTTTCTCTCTGTATTTCGGAGGGGAGGGCATGGAGATGAGAACTGTGACACGTGCGATTGGGTTAGGGCTTGCTGCGGATGGGTCTGCTGATGTTACTGGCGGCGAGAAAGACAATCCAGACAGAGGTACGGGCGTGGAGTACGTGCGATCGTCCGGACGACGCTCTTCCAGATGCAGAAGGCGTATAAGTCGTGTTGGAAGTGCTGGCAGGGGACGGGAAGCCAAAGCACGTGATGTCACACCGACTAGTTTCTGCGGCTCTGCGTTTCTCTTTTCTTCATCAGCCCTGATAACAGATGCGGCTAGAGGCTACAAACCAAGTCAGAAAGTGACAAAGAGCTCATGTACAGCGACTGCGTACCATTATCGCCTCCCACCAGCACATCTCCTTCTCCTCCATGGCTTCCACATTATTGTCATCGTGTACTAAGTTCACAAAGACATCATGTAGCATTGGCCTTTCACCGAGAGTCTTTGGGGTTCGTATAGGCGGCGGAATATAAGTGCCATTGCGTATGGCTTCCTCGACCATGCGGCGGTGTCGTCTTCTCAGGATGAATGCCCGGAGAACTATCGCCGCAGAAACAGTGAGAAGAAGAATAAGAGTCACTACAGTCGTCAATTTAGTATGTTCCTGCGTTCAAACGGTCCATATTGACTCACCAAGGAACGTATACACTATGTCCGTAAGGTGTGGCGATGAGGTGGAACGCACCAATAAATGGATGTTTACAACGTGTAAAGATAAGACGTACGATACAATGCAGCCTGAGATGAGAGAATGGGAGAGGTCCCTAGGTCAGTGGCGGAGGCTGATGTTGAGGTCGACGAGGCTGAAGAGGTGACAGAAGACATGGCGCATCGGGAGGAGGGTCAGAAAAGCAAGTACAAGTCCGTAGTCCTCCAGCAGTCTCCGTCCCGAGAAGATGGGAGTCGAAAGAAAGTCTGCCTCACGATTGAGACAGTCCGTTGGGTGGAATCGAGCTGTTCTCCCGGGGTAGAAACCCAGCCCCCTGGACCGGAGCAGGCAGCGCAGCACACCGTGCGATGAACGACACGGATACGTATGTCGAGGACCGTTCTACCCCGTGCGGAGATGTTGTAGTCAGCAATACCAGAGAGCTTCTATACTATAGCGGAAGATCATTGATAGAAGCCAGTCAAAGTCACAGGACGCCGACATGACGATTCCCAGGCAGGTTTCGCTGCAAGCTCGGAGATAGAACACGATGTAGCGGTCCCAGTAGAGTACAGTACTGAGCTTGCCGAGATGCAGCTTTGAGCAGCTCTTGCTGCAATGCGGCAAAATGTCGATTTGGAACTAGCAATGAGGAGACGTGTCGAGGACTTCTCGCGACAAACAAGCGCACGGATCCCGCGGGTGACCGGTCACCCAGGTTGTGCGGATTGCCAGATCATCTGTCAACGTTCGTGGGCATTCTAGTGATTGTTTGGACTGCGGTAAGGAGGAAGGAACACACCAGCAGAGATGGAGCTACCGACCAGTGGTAGCTCGACGCCACAGCGGAGAATTGCATATATGCACTCCGATGAGCGTCAAGCACAAGATTTTCCATTCGGAGCTCTGCGTCTTCCTCTGACTCCGATCACCTCCACCGAGTGTGTAACTTCTGAACGTTGAACCAGAATGAATACTATCTCTCACATTTAGAGCTATGCCTCATGATACGAAAAAGCTCTAACTGATCACTTGAGGTTCTATTGTCCATGCACTTTACGTGCAGTTTCTCATCCCTGGGCACTTTTCGCAGGTCGGGATCAAGGTCTCTTCAAGGAGAACATATCGGCGGATTTTGCATGGTAAGTTATAGGAAGAATTTGTGAACGAGTTGACAACTTGTTCTTCCTATAGCCTGTGTAAAGATCGTAAGACCATTTTCTCCGGTTTTCAGTGAACACTGTTGGATCTCTAGCTGTGTTCTAGCCCAGGCCGGTTGTAGAATTGCATGGTCGACAGTCTAGCAATTCATGAATGATAATTTGCTACAGAATTCTGTCTTTTCTGACATGGAGAGCTTTAACATTTCACAGGACTTATAATATCTCCAGGGGGGACCACTCTCAAGAAGTGAGCGTTGAAAACTATATGCCATCCGTTGAATTCGAATGCTCAGGCATTTTGACGACTACTCATCTTATCAACATCTCATCACAATAGGTTATAACACGTTCCTACGTATCGAAACGTGTCGAGCACCTGGACGTCTCATTTTCCTCGATCAAAGCTTACCTCGCGTTGAGGGCGCTTGGTTGTCACGCAACCGACCCGGAGAATTCAGATCTATTAGCTGTTGTGGAAGGTCGACACGGACCCTGTAGCGAGCGGCTCTGAAGACCTTCAAAATCATCAATTTTTGGAAGCAAAGCTATGACGACACCGAGCTCATGCACTCTACACTCGAGGTTTCCCAAACGGCCACGAAACTACCCCCCCGGCGCTCTATCTTTGATACAAGATTGTCTTTCATCGTTTCAACGTCGTTTATCGTTTCTCTCCGCGTTATTAACCTAATTCAGTCCACTTGTGTTCCTGGCGAGGTCGATGCAGGAGAAGTGCCGACGTCGTAGCGCCATATTCAAATCTCACGCATGTGATCGTCGTGTTTGCGGCCGGTGTCTATCAGTGCGTGCATAGTCCACTCTTCTATCGAACATATCATATACATAAGCCACTTTCATAGCCTGCGGCTTCCGCGCAACCCTCCTCATATCGAAATTCTTCTCCTAGAGCGAAGCTTGACTTTCGCTGGTGCTTCGTAAGCTTGTCCCACCGCAGCCTGTAAACATACTGATATACGGTAGAGATACACCCTACCTCGGCGCAGTTACCATCTAGTGATACGTCAGATTGCCTTGCGAGTTACTTCTGCGATTCGACAAACCGGAGGCCATGCATGCGAGTACCAGGCCTAATTCTTCCGCTGTAAGTCCTCTCAATTGTATTTTCTCGGCGTTTACCATGGCCTCCACGGTGGTTTCAACGGGCTTTGAAACGGTAGCAGTGCGTTCTATTCGTATTTTCTGCTGCGCCTGATCTGACTTTCTATCTCATCCAGTCCATCGACAGTATGGTCATGATTTCGTCGGTGAGAATCTTCTGATCAGAACAAGAGTTGGAGTCTTTCCATGTCTACTATAATAACCGGTCTTCCCAAGTATTGCTCTGTGGATCTTTGCATGGATGCAGTATTAAAACTCGTACGATTAGTTCAGTGGGTCGGAATGACCACCGGTGAGTGATATGACTTTCATTAGAGAATGCACCGTACTGATCGACTCTGGTCCTTGCGCCGCTAAGTGAAAAGTGACTGCGGTTTGGCAATTCTTCGTCGTGGTGGTGTCCCTACCGACCCTGATTTTCTTCCCTGTCCACATGCAGTACGTATCGCAATCATTCCATCCTCCCCAGTCTCAATTTGTGCCCAAAGTCACATGAACGGAGACATCCATGGATTTCATCACCTTCATAGTTATTGACATCCTTCGCTATGGGGCTGAGAGTTTTCCTCTCCATCATGGATTACAGACAGGGCGCTTTATATTTGCTCGCAGCGTTCATCCAGAATGCCCTTACAATGGTATGTAAACGCAGTTCACTCATTTTCAAATATAGTAATGGGACATCATATATGTATTTGTCCGGCTAGGCGTGATGTCATCGGTTGCATCATACCAGTTTCCGACGCTGTTCAATGAGACCGCAAATGTCACGATCAGGTAAATTTACGGTCGCCTGTATACAGCATTCGTTCTGACCAAGACCTTTCCGCACCAGCGTTACCACAGCCCCCGGTTCAGCTACGTCAGTTACGTGACTCGAGCACATCACGGAGCGCGAATTAAGTTCTGTGCTGTCTTTTCTTTGTTGTATATCTCTAGAAGCTAACCTGTTTGTGAACTAGAGCGTAGAGACGGTCCTTGGCCTGCGGCTTCATATAACAAATGCCTACGACAAGAACATCAAGGGCCTGTGTACGTACATTCTGGTCTCTGCTCTTGCTGACGTGCTTGAATTGTTGGTTCCACATGCTTGTCTAGGTCATTAGAGCAGATCAATTTAAGAGTGCCCCTCTCTCGAAAATCGCCACTTGGAACCGCTGTTTATTACCCGCAATTACAGGTGAATATCCCAGCTTTTGATATCGTTAGCGTGGGTTTGCTGCTGTTACTAGATTATGATGCTACTCGATGGCCTTGGACTAGTTCGTCAACCGACGCCGCGATCAAACGGACGGAGCCATCGCAATACAGGGGTCAGTAATAGTCTCATGGGCCAATACTGAACTGTATGGCTCATTCATCCCGATTTCTTCGTAGATGTCTCTCCTCCCGTCATTGCAATGACATTAGTGAAAATCTTACGGTCATACAAATGTCTCCTTGGCAGTCATGCTTTCCCCCGCAGCTACGGAGATTCCGGGCAGTCAGATGAACACGTGTATGAGTGGTGCCAACAGCCGGGACCCAACATTCATTTCGATACCGGAGAGATAGAGTACTGCTGCTGCGTTCTGTCCAGCAGCAGAATGTAATACAAATCTAGATAACGGTCAAAGATATCTCAAGATTCTCTATGCATTACATTCTCATCATGCAATTTCACAGATCTAGTCAGCTATACAAATTTCATAGCATGACATACGGGGATGTGTCCACCTCTGCTGCGCGAGTGTTTGACTATCTAGCTAGGTAAGCAGCCACATAGAAATTGGGCGGTTACAGTCTTAAATTTGACGCAAGGCCCAACGTGAGGGTCACATCCGACATCGAATAATTGTCGGAATTTGTTGGAAGATTTCCGTCTCAAACGACGGACTTCCAATAACCAAGTCGGTGACGTAGATACGCGCGGCTGTGCTGGCAGCAGACGTTTATCTCGGCTGCTGACTCCGTCATGTTCCGCGCTCTGTGAACGCTCTTCAATCACAGCTTATGAGGTACGGTCCGCGAAGGTCATATGCTTCCTATCTTGTTGAGGTAAGTGGTTGAAACGGCCTATAGACCGTGGGTTATGAGCGAAAGGGCCTCAAACAACCTTGTGACCTTCTCATCGGTGAGTTATCCCACACTCAACGATCTCTTGGTATTCACTTTCCCGGATCGCGCGGTTCAGGCGGTGCGGACCATGGGAGCGATGGACCGACGCTGATTATGTCGTTTCAGCAGGTGCACAACACGGCCCTTGTGAACCACTCGGTGGAAAGGGTGCCTTCCGGAAGCCATATCCCGTTTTGGATATTAAACTCTCAGGAGGGCGATGCATGTCCACACCGCCGAACGTATACTATTCGCTGTAAACAGCTTTCGGTACTTACATCTCAATCATACATCTGCGATTGTTTATGGAATGGGCTACAGTTTAGTAAGGCGCCTATGATTCTAGTACGTCTTAGAGGCTATAATTCACAAGTAACATCTTTTCTTTCAATGACTTTACCCCCGAAGTCCCTTTAAACATCCTAGAGAGCCTAATGGAGACATACGGGAAGGATATAGCCGCTACTCTGTCCAATATGAATAACAGCTTCTTGCGGGATCGAGAACGTGCTTCTCGTGTACTGTCAGCCGATGCAGTGTTTTCCGCTGTTCTTCACGACTGCGGCCCTACCGCATTTTTTTGGCAATCCCTGTAAGTAACTCTAACCATGATCTTCAAATTACTTCTAGGAGTTGTTAGGTTATTGACCAACATACCAGCTGTTCGACTTTACGATGACGAAATGTAGCCTGTGAGAGATATGTAAAGGTATTCTACACTAGTCCCGAGTCAATGGCAATACGCTGGCGTTCTACCTTCACATGAACAGGTGTGCCCTGGCCGACTCATTTGTTGGCTCCGCGGAAGCTATAGTCGAACAGCTGGTATGTCGCGGCTGCATTAACCAATCAACGTAACTAGTCGAGGTATCGATTATATATCGTACATTCTCATGGCATATCCAGGGCGACCAAGCAATATAACCTGCTACGAGGCCGCAGCAGACAGAAGCCGCGGGAGACTTCGTCCAGCGAAGTGTGTCGCGTCAAATGCATGAAATCTCTGCAATTATAGTGGGAATGCAGTGGACCGATTAGACCACAAAGCCGCCTCGTCGTGAAGAGGTTAGATCAATAGATTGGATCCGAGTGTCTTTCTTCCCGAGTGCATATACGATTCTGGGCATGGGTAGCACACACCCGGCAATATCAAACCTACTCCATGACGTGGAGAAGATCAAAGCGGGAAGTTAGTTTGCAGATCGAGTAAGGCCTGTTGAAGAACAAGATAACGCCTGACATACCTCTCTTGGAGACAAAATTCGCACAGCGTCCTCTTGACCCTCACTCGCCCTGATCTGCACGGTAAAGACTGCCGTGAGTAATTGTAGTTGTCATGCATCGAAATGTTTTTGCTCGAAATACATTCAACTTAGAACACAGTCTTGCAGGTGCCGCTCCGCCGATAGTGACGCATAGAGCCTAAGGATTAGAAGAACAAACCTTCCGATCAATCTGAACGTCCGCCGTGTATCCAATCCGCATGGGTTCTCTCCCGCATTACACGCACGGTAGGTCAGACATCCGCGCTGCAAGCGCAGAGTTCAGGACCATGTGCATATATTGTGACTGATGACCTGCGATGTTTCGGTGCATCAGTCATGAGGACAGCTCGAATTACATCCTCTAGTCATAAGGTGCTGTGGCATCCCGCATATTCCATCGAGACAATTTGCATCACTTGCGTGCGTGGGATGAAGAATAGTAAAGGGGTCGTAAACGTGCATTAGTACGTATAAAAGATGATACTATGTACTCACTGGCGGGTCGCGATCGTAGCACCGGCACTTCAGAAAAGTTGCCTCGATCTGTCAGACCGTCTGACCTGCTTGATAGCGCTTGACTGCTTTGATCATGCGACATAGACAGGCATACGAACTCCGTCCCAATAACAGTGTAATAGTTCCTAAACATAGCAAATGCAGAGCATCCAGCGGTGCGGGCTAGATCAATCGAACCTCGAAAAACCTGCTTGGAGATACAATTCCGCCTGCGGTATCATTAACCCAGGTACTCGAGCACGCACTAAACCATGAGGATATTATTAGCAATGCTACTAGTGAAACTTACTGCCATGTCTGAACCCTACTCCCGCGATTTTTGTAAACCTGTGCGAGAAGCCATACGAGTGATTCAGAATGGGTGACTTCACATCATTGACATAACACTGTAGGAATAGGAGGTTTCACCTGAACGTCCACTGCCATGTTGTAACAACCTCCGTGCATTCTGAAGCGCCCGCCGATAGATGGGGGCGGTGGACTGTCGCCATCGTGGTCACGTAAAACGACCGTTGCGTGGGTGCCTTTGCAAATAATCCGTTTGCAATGTCTCTCTATCCGTAAGGTGTACTTTAATGGCCTCTAGGGGTTTGTCTGTTGCGTTTATCTACCCTTTGGGATCATACTACTGATTACGTAAATCTATTCTCCATTGATGACACCCTAATTGGGCATACGCACATCCTCACAGGCTTGGGGAGGTAGAGCAAGCATTGAACAACTACACTGGCAGCCGTTAGCCCAAACTTTTACGCAAGGATCAGCACCGGATAGGTGTAGATGCTTCGAAGCACTTTCTTTGCAAATATGGAGCTCTACCACTCTATCGGCTATACACTGGTGTATCGATCTTCCCATCTGCATTACAGGATTGGTCGAGGATAGAATTGACCTAAAGAACCAAAGTATTTGTCAGTACAGTTGACATTTGTGGATGCGTGTTCCATATTAATCGATTGCTTTACTTCTCTGTTTAGTTCGACCATTTTGCGTCCTAGCGGACCAAGTTCGGTTAGATTTAACTGGATGTCCGATAGTACGTGTATCCATCATTTAAAGAATCCTAATAGTCAAATTTCCTGACGCTTCAAGAGTCGTAGCTTATCTCAATTGTTTCTTGCAAGTACCCCGGATTCGCACTCGGGCGGGGTTTGTTGTCGTTATACCTTGACTACGATTCCGATAACGGCCACGACATAAGGCACTGAACAGAACCGAGGTGTCAGCGACGTAGCTCCGAGATGCTCCAGTCCGCGAGAGTCTTCGTGTCTGCGCAGAAGGCGTTTGAGTACCGGCGAGCACGCTGTTTGGACGCTATGCACTTGACAAGGTCGATTCCAGGTAACTGGGTCGGACATAGCGACTGCTTGCGACGAGAACCTCTCCTTGTGAGGTGCAAAGTGTCGTGCGAATTCTCAATTCCCAACTAGTTCTATCCTACTATCCTGCAGATGCGAGCCGTGACTGTACCTCCCTTTTCTTCCTTCCGACGTTCTCGCCTCCTGTGACCTGAACAGTGTACAAGCAGACATGTGACCGCGGACCAAAGTAGTCCAATGAACAGATCTTATAGCACCACGCGGAAGCTATTCAAGGCCTTCCGATCTTCTGAAGTGAGGGGGCTATATGGACTCCCGGACACTCCTAATTGACGACCTTCCAAACTTTGCGGGGTCAATGCGTGCACTGGAGCTACGGAGGACAGTCGAGGCAGGGATAGTCTGGGATCTAAGGATGCAGTTCCGTGGTGTTGACTAGCGGAAGAATGGCGCAGAGGATAAGTAGCCGCGGATGACGAAGACGACGACGACGAAAGCCGTGGCGACATGTCTATAGAGTCGGTGTATGTCTCCGAAGATGATGTAGGCCATGACGGGGAGATCCAGCCCGGCTGTTGAGCAGAATGCGCTAGCTCAGGCTCTCGGTCTTCACCGATGTTCAGGACGCGGCTTAGTCGCGCCTGGTTTCCTTTGGCAAAGAATACTCCGTCTGGAATGCGGATGTTGCGAAGGTACTCATAGTTGTCCACTACTGGTAGCCGCGTGTAGTCGTCTCCCTTGAGTTTTCGTTAGAGGGGTGTAGAATAGTATAGTAATAATCTTTACCGAGAAATATGCCACAATGTGCCATTTTTTAGGTGGTTCGTAGCTACTGCTTTGAACCTGAATAGAGTAAGTCTGCTTGGTTAAGCCATCGGGTTTCGATGGTCTATCCTGGCGCCGTACTGGCGCAGGCTGGTAAGAGAAAGGATCGAGAGTTTTTCGGGCCCTGTGATTCGGAGGCTTTAACATCAAGACTTACGGGTGTATGAGAAAACCTACCGGCGAGCCGCCTTCGCATCTTTCTCCTCTGGTGTAATCTCTATCTTTTCTTCATAAAATAAGTAGTCGCCACGCATCCGGCTTTGCGACCTGAACATATGTGAGCTTCTCGTGATCAGGAAGATGCATCTCTTGTTACCATCTTCGACCGTCTGTCCATCGTTCCAAACCTCCTATAACGATGAACACCAATCAGCTAGATGCGTTATGACAGAACTTGAGTCATACCTTGCTTGTGCTCTGCTTCCTCCCAGACAAAGACGTTGCCTGAAGTCAGTTGCTCTCGTTCGACAGTTGTGAGTCGCCGAGTGATCAAGGGCAAGACGTTAAGGCGGACGGCCTCGAAGACAATGTGTGCATCTCTGGCATCCCGCAGATCTAACACGACGGTCAGCGCGTCGACGAGAGGATTGACTAGTATACGCACGTAGAGCGGGGTGGGTCACATAGGGCTGAGACTGGCTTGGATTGAGGGTAGACGACATCAGGGGGAAATAGTGTCACTCATCATAATCGGGCAACCCCAGAGCCTTATAAGTCGAGCGGTAAGTCCCAAGGCCGAAATGACGATGGACGGAGAACAGAGAATGTACTGTGAACTGACTGGGAAAAGTAAACCTTGAGAAGAAAGAAGCTCAAGATCACCATCAACAAGTCCTTTGGCGCGAGTTATTTGGTCCATTCAATACAATTGGGCGTTTCGTCGGCGGATGCATTGTTCATGATCTGGCGTATAGCCCATATCATGCCACAGACGTGTACGGACCCAATCTGCATGGCGGAGCCCATGCGGCACGTACATATAACATATCTCCGAGGTTCTTAGAAACTCTCGATGTCTATAAGCCGTCCGAATTCGACTGGTCGCTTGACGTGCCTTGATCCACCATGAATTTAGAGGCAACAGCCTTTCCCACGAGATGTTATCTGATTTTCACAGGAGTTTCAGACCGTCTTCCAAGACACAGCAGCAAGGGGCAACTTCGGTCTTCGGTGTATCCTCAGTAACCTAGTGGCCACCGAAGGCAGATAGCTGGCCATCTCACAAGAAATCATTCAGGTGAAACTGCCAGATAAGTATAAATACTCACAGACATTGGTTGAGCCCGACAGCGTATATTACTGGTGGGATACGTTCTATACGGATGCTTCCAGAATTGCGATTGCATGAGTATGACCAGGCCAATCACAAAGCGAATTGATATGCTGGCCCCTAAACTCAAACAGCTTCTTTCCAAGTTCTAGCCAGCCTATCGCTTGGAACTGGGGTAGAACAAGCGGTGCCTGACAAAGCAATTTTATCGAAATTAACATCGTCGCAGATTCTGAGAAGAACCAAATTCCAACCGTGTGCGAAGCATCTTCAACGCGCTGTCCTGCATACTGCAGTATCTCGTCTAGGGAGCACTTCAGCGAATGATATTTCAATCGTCAGGAAGACTGGGATGACTTTACGACTGACCTATATAGTGGAAAGGAAGAACATGACATACAGCGGAATCTGGCTTCCGCGTGGATACCTTCGCGATGATATGCGGTTCCTCAGGTGACTGTTGACTCCATGCGCACATCCGAGCAAGGACCATAAAGCCGTCACGACTAGCAGATAAACCATTTGAAGATGATGCTGTAAACCATCGAATCAACCCACAGTGAATTTACATACCCATTCGAATGTGAGTATTGAAGTCCATCGCATGATCCGTACAGCGTGGCAGCAGCGTCGGAGGTAAGGAGCCAGCGACGGATATAGAATGTACGTCCGTCTGTCTTGACAGACAAGTCAGTGGCTGAACACAACGTCATATACACGCCCCTGAATCGTGCTCACTGTGGACAGGTCCGAAGAGATAACCTGCTCGGCGATATGGCATTCAAGACGCGCGTTGACGCGGGGAACGAGGCGCCTGAGTCCGCCATCAAGGCTTATTTATTGCTTAGACTGACGCTGGAGGGTGGATGGCATAGGTGGGTATCTGCGAAGGTCGAGATACCCACACATATCGTCCATTTATGGAGATGTACTGCGTTGACGTGCACGTTCCGTCCTTCTAAGGTGCTCGGATGCGCGGATCTATGTCTAGACGATAGGTTGTGCAAATTAGCGAAAGCATTGGGCTTTGCAAATCCACTTGCCTATCTCCGCCCTCGAGTTCTTCATGCATAAGCTGAGCGACAATACTCGGCCTCAAAATCTCTGGTCAGGTGGGAAGTACTAAGCGCAGGGTGTTCGCCGATGATCTCTTTCTCGGAGGTACAGATGGACTTTCGTGCCGAATGGTGAATATATTGTCGATAACAGATACCAAAACCGCGTCCACCTGGCGCTGTCACACAGCCAAGCTTCACGGTTTCAGGTCTTATATAATCTAGAGAGGAGAAGCCGGGCTATCCGAATCTCATTGAATAATTTATCATATTGAGATATTAAGCATGACGCGCACCTGTCAAGTATGAGAGAGAAAAGCAGCGTGCCATGGCAGTGCAACAGCCTGATAGACGAGGTGATGGACAGCGTGGGTGGCGAGTCCACTACAACGACAACTCAGAACGGACGACATAAGAACGTCACTGTATGATAAGAGGGCCACACGTTAGATAGTCTATTGAGTTTGAGAGCTGTCTAGATGTGACAATCCCACCTCAAGGCACAACGCTACAAAAACGTTTTATCCACAGTGTCACAACTACAAGGAGATATCGACCATCCCGCATCCTGGGAGTAAATCGCGATGGTATGAGTCTGATGACACAAGATAAGAGTCAAATTGAGGTAACTCCATGGGAGAAAAGGTTCGTACTCACGTATATGTAACCGACATTCCCAGGCCAATGGCACGGTGAGACTTTCTTCTGATATAGAGGGCTAACAGTGAATAGAATTCACCGCGCTACGTCGAGCTGGCTTCCCGCACCTCACTCAGCCATGCAGACACATCCGTTGGACGTCTATTTGGGGCAGCAATTCAATAAAAACATCTGGAATAAAGTTCCAACATTCTCACTCTCTGAAGAGAGTAGAGAACATCAACACTCTTTAGTTCGCCACTGCTCACCATATTCCGAATATCCTCGTATGGTGATGTTACATTTTATGCGATAGATGACTATCAGAAGAAGAGTTCGACCTGGAACTGAACTATACCGCGCAATGGAAGGACGGGATTGACTGTGCCCGCCTGACTTGGGCCCATCTATCGGCCTGAGAATTGTGATAAATAGCGGACTGCGCACCAGCAGATAAGGGGGCACTTACGTGAATTCAAACAGACGAGAGGTAGCCTTGTACAAATGTTAGCGTGTAATGCGACGTGTCGGTCCACGTACCCGAGACTCAGAGTACGACAGGATGCGAAAGCCATTGTATTACAGTAAGATGTGGTTCGAGAAAATAACCACTCACAAAGTATGATGGTTCCACGAGGATGACCCCGGACATGGTGGAGCAGGTACAACTTCCTAGAAGGCTCTTATTGCGCGTTGAAATTGTCAGAGCCTTCATCCGCACAAGTGCAGATTTTTGCGTACCAAGAATTTGAACCTATCGAAAGCTCTAGGACGTCCTGGCGGACTAACGCTGAATTGCTCTAAAACCTTCTTTGTGCGAACGGCCGAACAAGCCCCGGACCCGAGGAATAACCAGCAGGTGTCAGTCAGACATATCACGAGAGCAACGCCGCAACATCGCCAGAGGATTGCGAGCACACGATTGACTTGTCCAAGATCACCGCACTGCGTTAGTAGCGTGGAAATTGCGAAGCCTCAAGTATACATCTTTCCGCGGACCGCGCTAGAGCGATACGCCACCCAAGCGCTTGATAAGTTGCAAGGTAAAGTAGCTGGCTCTATTTCACGGCATCTAATTTTACAACTCATTCAGAGGCGTTCCAAGTCTATCATCGAGACACACGCACGTAAGATGCCCGTCCACCCCAGTTCGATCGTACTGCCCGCCCGGCCCGCTGGCTGCTATGCAGGGCAGTGCAAAAGACCGGTTCTGAGTGTGTAATGTGAGCTTAAGTCGAACGATAACCGTCGTGCGTCAGTCAGCTGAGGGGGTCCGGCAGATGGTGGCCCGTAGTATACTTGATCAAAGACGGCAACGCAAGACCCTCCGGTCCTCTCGACACGATGACAGTATGCAAACTAGGTGCAGAGGGTCGTATGGACATCAGAGCTAATAACAACATTGGTCGCCCTGCTGACGAGCTTACCGCATGCTTGGGTCAGATTTGAGTCTCTCATACTTCGGTCACGACGCGATCCATACGACCACGCGTTCGGATACCTTTTTGCGTACGTATTTGAGATTGATAGATAAAACTTCCTTCAAGCTATAGCTGAGTACAAACAAGCGACCAGAAAAGCTAGACCCGGTCTGTGCGTAGTATGTTACATCTGCGGACTTCGTCAGTACTGCCGTAAGTCGAAGGTCATTTGGTGATGATTGCTCACCTCGGATACAGAATCAGACACTTCTGGGCAAAAACACAACTCCGAAGATTTCCAGCAGGTCACAAGCTGCCAGTGACTACTTGGATAGACTTGCTAAGAGGACATGCAAACCAGTGGTCAACGCGAGAGTATGCAAATCTCAGGTTCGATATGATAGCGATGCAATATTACGTAATATCGCAAGTAACTCTGGTATTCGGGGTCATGCATGTCCATAATATGCAAGTCCAGATTTCCAAATGCTCGATAGGACGAAAGAAAAACAGATCGAGTGTACAGTAGAAAACACAGTTATGAGAGCTCCTCACGCTTAGAATTGACATCAAGAGTGCGTTCCATCTCTCTAAAAGGCAGATATAGGTGAGTAAAGCAGGTTGCAATAGGGACCCCGGGCACCACCTGCTCGAGCACCTCGGTTCTCTCCGGGCCGCTTTGCTGAAGCGTCGCCAGCAAATCCGGGAGCAGCCCAATTGGTTCGTACTACGAACCGTAACCTCGAGAGCCTGTGTCAGGAACCGTCATGCAGGCATTAAATTGGTGATATCGTGTTCGTGATACCCTGTGGCTCGCATTACAAATTTCCATTCGGGTTACTTACTGGATATCTAGAAGTCGTAATCTTGTACAGCAACTTGGTCCACTCAAAGCAACAGGACCGTACCCCATGATGGACTGGCTCAGTCACTAGGAATTTCCTCCGTACCTAAGGATGTCCGCCCTACAACTACTATATCTACTCTGAGTGGATCATTCTGCAGTTTCCCTGCATCTGTGTCTTCATGCCACTCAAAACGTGCGCTCTTTCTGGGTGAGCAAATCACTCGCTCTCTGCAACGTAACTAGCTCATTCATGACGGATGGTGCAGGTCAATATAATGGAAAGATCTATCATGGAAGCCATAATTCAAAGAACCGTCACGGCGTTGATTGCGGCACGCATGTTTACTGTATTGCATATAGTTAGTTGACTTCACCCTCGTTTCTCCGCGTTTGATACGCCGATAAATGACATTCATGTTGGCATATATACAGGGCAGCGGGTACTGCAGTACACGTCGACACACAAAATATCGCAGACGTCGTCGAGTATATACACTTCACTGAATTCAGCGCTTGTGTCGAATTCGCGCTATCTCGTGCTTCGTATCGCGATTGTCATGTATCCCGGCGATTGGTCGATTATCATCAAGATACGTCGTTCACACACCAACGACCTTGTTTCGGAGCCGACATGGGGCAATAGGGGCGTGTATACCGGTCTGCGCGGCGCAGTCAAGCGTACTATGCAGTAATTGAATGCCGGACAGGGATTGAAGTAGGTAGGACCTTCTTTGTCCTCATGTTCTCAAGTTATAGTTGGCTCTGACATCGGCAGCAGTACTAAGTTGTAGTTCAATTCTCATCCTTGGTCAACGTTCGTGGTCCCGAAACTGCCGGTGGCATTGCACCTTGTCGCCGCTTATGTGCGAGAAGTTCAACTTTAAGCCTGGCGTTGTTGGGAATGAAGGTTTGGTAACTTGTGCCACGCACCGGTAGACATTGAATGTCATTTAGAATCGCTATTTCGATAGTGAGTGATGGAAAGTTCTCATTATGCCTTGGCTTGACGCGATGCCAGGTTGCTGCATTTCCGTCGGTCTTTCCTTCTCTGGGCCACAACGACGATGTGGCTCGATCACGATCGAGACTATGCAAGCCTCAACTCTCGGCGTGCTGATCATCGGACTACGGTGTGGCAATACAGGCTTCGAGGAATATCTCAGTGCTAAGGAGATGGCGAGGCTTATGCTCTATAGCATTGAACTGGCGGCGCTCTCGTATCGGTTCAACGACCCGTATCAGAAGTCGGACCTGCATGGATCGAATATCACGAATTGATTTCCACCTGCACTAGGGAACGGGCGGTCGGCTGTTCGTTTTGGCAGCTGTGAGGACATATTCGTATCCACTGTATTGTTACTGACCTTGGAATAGGCTCCCATGCTCCGACCGAGCACCTGAATTCGCGTGCGGATTTACCGTAGGTTGATCTATGGGCGCTACACCAAAGGGTCCGTCCTCTGGAGACTTTCGAGTCTCGGAGCGGTTGTGAAAGTCCTCGTCAGCAAGACCTAAATCTTCCGGACTTCGAGGTTAGTCATCGCACCGCGGCGGATTGTATTGGTTCCACTCTGTTTCGGGGTGCTGGAAACTGTATTGGACAAAGGGGGTAACATCGGCAGCCATCGCGAACGATTGGCAGTTCGCATGGCTTTTGCCGGAAGCTTGTGTGTTTGCGTTGTGAGTATCTATCCTGTGTATAATCATCCATCGATTGGTCATAATATGGATTCTAGAACGAATTAACACGGCATAGCGCATACAGATCCGCGCTACTTCACACGCGAAGGGGGTCTCTTTGTACGAATACAACCATACATGAGGATCCGCGACTGTTCGTTTTCAATGTCGGACGACAATCTCGCTTCTTGCCGTTGTTCAGCAGCAATCTTGCACACCATCAAGTTCCGTAACTTCTATCGCCAGCTTTAAGTCTGCCTCGAACGTAACGAACATCTGGGTACCCAATGGCAGAACGTGATATTTCGAGGGTCAGGTACCCATAGGATAGCGTCGAAGGACACCGGTCGATTCGGTAACAATCGAACTGACCGTAAACACATCACAATTACGGGGCAGTCTATGTGCTCTGTCATGATCTTGTTCGCTTCGTACGTCGACACAGGCATGTGCGATGACTAGCAGTGTATGCTACAAAATTTACTACGTAATTTCTCTCGCTCTCAAGTGTCAAGATACAAACGCAATGAGTGCCAACCCAGATTCTTTTGCCCAAGTGGCCCCTGTCCGAACGCGAGCGCTAATAAATTGATGCGCCTCGGCGCTATCGGAGGAGGAAGTTGGTCCTTTCTCTATATGTGTTTCTTTCAGCAGTTCTCTGAAGCTCCTCCTCTGAAGGTCCGCTATCCTCTCAGTTGTCTGCACATCTTTCTGCACTTTGCGGCGGCACCGTCGATGCACTGCGACCGATTCGGCCTGGTGAGCTGTCACTTCCCGAAGTGGGTTTGATCGCCTTGCTAGTGCGGGTCCGCCGCCCGCGTGGTGGCGAGCATCCTCGTGTTGCACGAAGCTCCTTCAATTTCAACCACACTGGCTTGACCATGCAGCTCCACCAGTTGACTTGCAGTTGGGTTATTTGTCTCTTCGAGGATGGAAGAAACGCCCCAAGCACAAGCACCGCAGCGACGTGGACTTGAATGCTCGCTTAGAATCTATGACCCACATATGCCCTTCAGTGTCACTCCAGCTCCCTCTGAGTCAGAGGTACGCTTCCCTTTGCCAACCATAAGTTCTTCTCATCTTCCTGTATTTCTCAAGGTAGGAGAGCGCCAGTGGTACGCGTGTGAAAAGCGAGGAAGCTCCTCAAAGAAGCTTACTCGCGTGGAGGTTGCCGTTCTTGGACAATACTGCTCAGCATGCTCTCTCCACTACCAACCGTTCAGCTCTACTCTCATCGTCCTTCCACATATATAAGACACCGTGTTCAACGGAGTTGGCTTGCTACGCCGGCTGTTTTTGCTGTGATCTCACTTAGTTGGATACGCGCGCATCACGAAGCTGTGTCCTCCAACACCAGATCCTCCAGCTAACAGTTTGATTACCTGGGGTCACGACAGCTGTGGTGATTTTGCAGTGCGTAACACCAAATATCATTCATTTCCTGCGTCCTGCTCACTGCTTGGCATCAGGATCCTATTACCGCGCGTCTACACCAGGCAGCTGAAGTATTCGTCTGCCTTACTAGTCCATGCTACCCTCGGGAGCGGATCTGCTACAGAAGTGTTTAAGACGCATAGTTTCCACTCCGGTATACCAAAGGTGCGATACCTCCACTCGCTCATGATCTCGCGCTCAATCAACGAACGGCATCTAGCTATCGACGCAGCATCTGCGCGTAGTAAACACTGCTAAGTTACGCTGCATTGCGTACAGGTCTTTGTGATCTGGCTTCCCGCTAAGTCGCACCCTCCGTCAGTGCGCGTTTCCGGCATCTAGTATACATACTCGGCTTACACCAGGACGGGTCCCACTGTTTGTCTACTCCCGCATTCACCCTGAAGAGATATACACCCATGGTTGCATCATCTAGTTCGTCACCGACCAGTCCCTCGAGCCCGAAGGCTCCCTTTCCCGAATATCACGTATCCACATCGTCGTCCCCGACAGTCGCCAGCCCGTCGAGAACCCCGAGTGTCATGGAGGCGGGCACGTACAGTCGACGACCGAGAGGGCACAGTACCTCCACCATCAGAGGGCCTCCGTCTCTCTCTGCTGTGCCATCCCTCACGACATCCTCAACTTCGCTTATGACCGTACCACCTGTCCATGCACCGCCAGTTTCGCGTGTTATTTCCAACCCCATCCCTCCCTCCATATCTTCAAATCGTCCACGTAGCAACTTCCAGGTGGCCTTCCCCAACATGCCTCCGTCTGCGGCTTCGACGGTTTCATACTCCACGGCTTCACCCTATCCATTCAGTGGCGGCGGTAATGGGCGCTCTGGCAGCAGAGTGCGTGCAATGTCGTTCACGGGACGTGACAGATCGCGAGGCTCCTTCAGTGAAGGCGCGGGGCGCGGTCGAAGCAAGAGTCCTTTGAGAGATCTTGCTCTATCTCTGAGCTCTTTGGGAAGGAGGAAGCCCGGGAGTGGAGAGCGGACGCCGAGTAGCATGTATTCTGATACGCGACCCGCGACGCTTGGCTCGGAACATGGCGACGAGAGCGACTCGCAGTTCGTCGGCCGCTTAGAGAGATGGAACGCTGCGCGGAGCTCGTGGTGGCATTCTCACTCTCCGCGTTTGTTCTCGGAAAGAGTGAAGCGAAAGGAGCCTGTGTCTGCGGAGCAACTTCAAGGGTGGATGCGCGTCAAGGAGGTACGTCCTTGATTTTGTGCTTTGTGCTTCGTCCTGTTTCTAACAACATCTTCAGCTAGTCGAGCAGGCTACCACTAAGCTCCTGCCCTCGCCAGAGACGGCGCGTGAAGCATTGGATATGACCCTTGAGGTCACTCATGAACTACTTGATATCGGAGCGGATGTTCTACAGTTTGCTCCTGTTGTGGGTCTGTCCGAAGCTGCAAGAGTCCTGGTGAATATATGGGATGCTGTCCAGATGGTCGACGTAAGTACCTCCTTCAACATATCAACCGCAATGTATCTGATCTAGACCTCAGCTAAATCAACTTGCCTGCCTGCGACTCACAGAGCGCTGTGCCAACATCCTTATATCGGTCCAGCAGGAAATCGAAGAAGCCGACGGTCTTGCTTCCCGTTCCCAGCACTCATCTCCACCCAAGCTCGAGGCACGTCATCCAGGTTCGTCTGGCAGTGTCACCCTATCCGGCAAAGGATCCCCTCAGAAGGTTCACATGCCGTTGACTGGGTCTCCTCGCCGGGCTCCTAGCCCTCTAGCCAGTGGGCAGGTATATCCCGAAGGCGAGGATGAAACACCCCGCATCCGGGACGGGAAGAAAAAGCTCCCCAGCGAGGCTGGGGATTCAAAGCCAACTACTCCAAGAAGGGTCCATGACGAGCTGAAGGCACCGATGGACAAGTTGACTTCGTAAGTTTGTTGCCGTCGCATCGTGTGTATATCCCTCATTTTCTGTTACAGAGCCTTCAACCACATCCTCGGACTTCTCGAGAAGCAGAACCGGAGGCCGTTCCTCAAACGATACCTGAAGAGAGACGAGATACGAGAAGAGCTCTTAGCATGCGACGCTTTGCTCTCAGACGCAATGAGCATGTTCAGTGTAAGATCATCTTGCACAAGCGGATCATGTTAACTGACGGATCGTTTCTTTATAGGTGTCGATCCAAGTAAAGATCCTGAATCAACTCATGCAGGCGGAAGAGCAAAGACAAGCCGATCATAATGCGTTAGTAGATAGGATCCTTAATTCGCCCGCGACGCTATCGCCACCACTGCCTCCATACGAGCCTCTCTCTCCCGAACAGGTGACCGCAGGCGGAAGCCTTCTCTTTGAGAACGTTCCTCTAGCTTCGCCTACCAGCGCGATTGAAGAGGGTGGCACGAATACTCTGGATCTGAATCTCAGCGCACCTGGACAACCGCCGCCGATAGGCCCCAAACACCCAGTGCATCCCAAACAGCTTTCTCAGTCGGAAGTTCTGGACCAAATCACGCATTACACAACGGCGCAGAATGAGTATGACTTCGCGCATGACGCAGCATATCTGAGGCAGCTTATGTCGTCAGCCCTGGCCACCAATGACGATATGGAGATGATTCGGGTACTACAAGTCAGCAAGGAGGAAATGCCGGAGGCTCTCAAAGCTTTGCAGAGGGCATTAGAAGCCGAGGTGGACAAGGAGCGGGATGAGCTTGCTGCATTCGAAGGCGAAAGCGTGGGCAGTGTACAAGGTATCGTTGATGGAATTGTTGGGAGTAGAGCGTCTGTGCAGGGTCCTGGCGGCGCTGAGCGGAAGGATACCTTTGACAGCTCACACTCTCGCACCTCCACGGCTTCTCAAGCCACAAGCTCTCACACCCACTCGTCTAAGGACACTCTTCATCGCGAATTCCTGGAATCGGGGATCGACACTCTTAGGCGCCTCTCGCTGAGCACTGGCATGACGCCCTCATCGTTATCACTCCCTCCTTGGACTATCACCCGTTACGAAGTTGACAAGGATGTGCAAATTGGCGTGGGCTTCTTCAGCTCTGTGTGGCGCGGTTCCTACAGAGGGCGGACCGTCGCGATCAAGATACTGGCGCCATGGACGCCCAAGGAGATGTTCATGCGGGAGGTACTTGTATGGCACACCTTAAAGCACCGCAATGTCCTCGAGTTGATTGGTGCCAGTGCCATCGACGTAAACGAAGAGTCGGATCATATGGAAGAGGGAGGGTGGCCTGACGAGGATGGCAGTCCGTGGTTCTTCGTCAGTCGCTACTATCAGCGAGGGAGCTTGATAAAGTGGGTGAAGAGTATGAGTAACGATGCGTGGGCATCGATGCTGGATGATGTCAGCTCGGGCGTATTGAGGATGGTGCATGAAATTTCTCAAGGAATGGCATATCTTCATTCACGAGGAGCTCTGCACGGAGATCTCAAAGTGAGTGTTTTTCAATTCAAGTGATGGTTACGATGTTTATTCTATCACAGTGCGCGAATGTCCTCATCGACGACAACGGCCATTGCATCATCTCAGACTTTGGACAAAGCGAGATGAAATCAGAGGCTTACCGGCTGAGCGGCACACCTGTCACTCGTAGGTTTATCTTCGTCTGTTGTTCTCCAACTTCCCTGAAGTCTTCTGTAGATGGCACCTTGCGATGGCAAGCACCTGAGCTCATGGCCGGTGAAAGTACTCTCACGCAAGCTATTGATGTATACGCCTTTGCAATTTCTTGCATAGAGATACTTACCAAAGGTGGCATGCCATGGCACTCGTCGGATGATGAGGCGGTGCGGTATTTTGTGCTGAGTTAGTTGTTTATTGCTTCTCAATGGCTTCTTGGTCTGACCTGCTTCACAACAGAGGAGGACAGACGGCCTGAACCCCCACATCTACGCCCTTGGAGCCCGAGTTTGGCTGAAGTGATCCATCAGTGCTGGGCAAGAGATCCAGATTTGCGGCCCTCCTTTGAAGCCGTTGCATCTCAGTTGGATACTATCCGCAGACGGTTTGGCTGGGACGGTACTGATGATTTGCTTAGTCAAATCGCTGAAGATCCTGACTGGCTTGATGGTACCACACGGATCAGTCCAGACATGAACCCAGTACCTTTGCCCTTACTGCCCGGTGAGTCACTGCTCACATCACGTTCAGCGACTGTTAGCTTACGATGCCGATTAAGCCGATGTCACTTGCGTAGATGTACCGTCCTTCTCATCCGACGACTCTTTCGCGACTGCCAAAGAGCAAACATCTCGTTTGCGTGAAGAGTCGAACGATTCGTCAGGAATGTTACTTCCGCATCCCACTATCCCGCATGAATCAGTATCTGCACCTCTACAGTCCCGTCCTCCTTCAATTGCTTCCGCAGAGCATCCAAACTGGTCAGCTCCTGGGGCAATCGAGTCTTCCAACGTACAACCAGACGTTCCGGGCACTCGCACATCCTCTCTGGTGCTTACCGACCACTCATCCGATTATGCCGACATAATTGGGTCTCCTGTCGATATGTCTGTAGCAGAGATACGAAACGAGAAGGGGTACAGGATGCTGTTGCAGCACGAATATCATTCTTCTTGTGAGTATTCAGGCCATTTTTTGCACCTTCAACTAAACAACCTGTACACAGTAATATTGCCTCTCTGGACGCCTTCTCACGTCGACATCGGAGCGGTTGGTTATCACAGCAGGCCTTCCGGGACCTTTGTCACATTGCTTAACGCTTTTAGTCCTATGGAGAGCTCCGGCGGAAAGGCGAGGGACATGCCATCACTATTTGGCTTCGGTCCAGTACCACTGGGTAATCAGAAACTGGAGAAGCGGAATGTGGCCCGCCGAAGTATGGATCTTATTCAAGGATGGATTTCGAGGGGGAAGAGCGATACGTAAGCATATATAGTGGCAATGCTAGCAGATACTCACTGAACCTTGCTCTTCCAGAAGAAGTATCAGTAGACGATATTCCGCGCCCTTGCGTACCGGGCACAAAACTGCACACTTGTTTGTGGAGACAGCCGAATATCGCTTTATGCCTGATGACACACCAAAAAGGTGGTTCCACGCAAATGTGGAACAACTATTGAAGTTATACGGACAGGAACATGGGATACAGAAAGAAGATATAATGCTTGGTCAGTTAGTCACGCTTCTTGCTTCGATCGTGCTGACGGATAGTCTAGTGATCGGTGCTCTGGACGCAGCCGCATACGCTCTTTTTGTCAGTCATAACCATCCTGATGGACAGGTGGGTGCTGATATCTCCATCTTGCTGATGTTGTAGCTCATGGATTTACTCCAGGTAAACTTCAACGTCTTCAGTTCCGCCAAACCTGGACAAACGTGGGGAGAATTTTCAACCACCACAGAATCGTCCATGACGATTCCTGGGCCTATTTACAATGAACCCGTTCCTATCCCCTTATCTGAAAGCAAGGTCTCTGTCGTGAAGAGAACAACAGAACCCTGGGATACAGTTTTGATTGCTCGTCTAAGATTCCCCCCTGATAAAGATATACCGACCTCATTGTAGTACACTATCGTCATTACCCTAATACGCTATATCAAAGCCATATGATACAACACATCGTGAATTTCAATTTTTATGTGGGACACTGTACATTACGCTTCATCACTAGCATATCATCGACTATTAGTACGCGAGATATGCATGGACTCGCAATGGACTTTCATGCACGCGATGATGTAGAGCTGATCGATCCAGGAAACCGGTAAATAGGTAACATAACGTACTGGGTATATTTGATAAGGATGAGTACCACCCTGTTTGGGCTTAATAGTATATTCGATTCTATCCATAGACCATAGTATGCATCCTGATCCCATGCGTCTAAATCATGGTTCCAAGCCAGCAGGCTTTAGAGGTGGTGTTGACTGTCGTAGATCATGTACGAAGTCGCCGGCGGTAGCCTCTACATCATGTTGGATATGAACGGCGACGATTGATGTCTTATTCATGCGTTCATCTGGTGCAAGTATGCTGTCGATATCAGCGTGAAGGCCTCCAGAGCGCGTATACCGTCGTGAGGCCCTTGTCGGAAGCAATTGTATCGGACCAGATTGCTGCGATGCTTGAGTCAGAGGTTTTTCCATGAGGATTCCAAGCCTCAATTGCCGGAACACTCGACATGCCATAGCATTGGTGAGGGCAATGTTCGGCACGGTAAACATGGCATGTAGGACAGGAGGGAATGAAGGCGCAAGAATGCTAACGGTGGTAAGAATATTCATGCCAGCAGTCGCCCTGAAGTGTTTATTAGACACGGCTAAAAATAGAACACGAAGGATGAACATACAGATAATAGAGTTGTCCGGTTTGTAAGAGTAATTTTGACACTTGCCCCATGCCTTCTCCGAGAATAAATGAATGGATACGCGAAGACCAGCTTTCGCTCGCGATATGGTAGAAGACGAGGCGGTAGGTGATAGCAAGGAAGATGAGGGTATCGTTGACAGCTGAAATAACTATTCCAGCGGATCCATATGCCTTGACCTCGCTATCGATACACCTCTGAGTAGTGCCGATGTGTATTCCTTTGAGCGAGAAGGGGGCTGTGATGCAGCCTGCGACGGTAGCGACCCAGAGAAAAGCGAAGGCGTAGACAACGAGTGTGCTCTGAGAATAAACAGCTCGGACGCGTAGGAACATAATGAACGAGTTTGCTGGAACGGCAACGGTACCGACAGCTCCTATAGCGGTGATCATCGCGTTGCAGTTTCCAACGTTGGCAACTGGAGATATGGTCAAGTAATAGACTAGCGGGAGCGGATGAATACTCACTTTGAAACACCGTAGCCATTGTGATGTATGCCAACGAAAACAACCTGAACGGTTCTAGCATCACGATAGGTGTGACGCTCTGAAGAATAATGCAACTCACCGTGCAATAATGTAAACCGCCTGTGGGAAGGAGAACTTGCGGGTGAACAAGACGTTATACTCTTGCGGAATGGACATTAGAAAATCCCATCCCCACGCCTGAACAATGGTAAAATCAGTTTCTGCTAGTCCAAACCAGATGTATACAGGAACGTACCCCCAGCGTAGCCACAAACAAGTACCCAGATGCTTGGAGCTGGGAGCCAATGTCTACAGGAAGCCATGCGAGAGGTGTGGTAGGATTAGGTAGGGGCGGAAGGACAGACATCTGGAATAAACATTATCGGCAGCGTGAATCGCGGCCAATATATACGAGCGGATAGAAGCGTGACATCAAATATTAGGCCTTGGTTGCTCGGAATAATCGACAGGGAGATGGCTGGAGATGGTCGAAACGATTGACTGATCGAAATGAGTCGCCACAAACAAACCTTGTTCAGAAAGGCTTCTGTTCGTTGTCTACAAGTGTGAAGTGAGCAATCGATGTAGCTTCATTCTGAGTGCAATACTGTGGAAACTGTTTGCAAATCAGTAGGAACATGATGAAGACAAAACATGCGGGACTCGAGGCATCCCGGAATGCCGAAACCTGCTCCGAGGGGCCCATAATGGGTTTTCAAATCGATGACCCGTGATACGCCGTAACTATAATATTTCGATTTGCAGAGGCGCAAGCTTGAGAAGGCTTGAGAGGCGTCTATAAGCAGCATCAGAACGCTTGGCTAACTAACACGAAAGAAGCACTCACCGCTAAAATTCGAGGGTTTATGACTAGCCCATCTGTTACCATATGATTCGGAGTCGGATCGGGTCTTTGAGAACTCAACGCTCACTCATATCAAGAGAAGAGTTACATACCGCATAGGTTTGTAGGATACATACTGATACATCGCTTGCAGAAGGGCAGGCGTATTTACGCCGGTTTCACATGTATCGGGGTCCAAGCATTGGCATATGCGTTGTTGCGCTCCGCTGGCACTCGAACTCAGATGACTGGATCGATCATAAGGGTCACGTTACTGGTTACACGCGTTGATACGCATATTGCTTCAGCGTAAGACCTTGTAACAGAAGCACGATATGGACAGAGTCATTGCAGGATGAGCGCCTACAGGTCGGCTTGATCAGGCAGAGGTGAACCCCCTGATCCTAACAGCGACAAACAACAGTTTCTTATCTGCTGTCCATGCAAGATTTCCGAGTAGCTTCACTTCAACGTCCACAAGATTTAGAATGAAGCGAAACTGCCAATGCACTAGCAAGATCTATTACCCGCCTCCAGCAACTGTGTGTGTCTTCCCCCTTAATTGATGCTGGCGGTTTAAATAATTGACTCACTCTTCTGCCGAAAGTTTCCGAGCGCGGATACGGTGATGCATCTTTTAGGGTTCGACCGGAGGTGTGCTTGCCAAGATCAAGACACAAAAGAGTGGCCGGGACCAGAACTACATACTACCACAAGTGTTGATGTCGCGAACCATCGCTCTCTGGGCGATTACAGCCAGCCACGGTGATTAGTGGGTAACATCTATTCCGTGATGCCAGAACTGGGCCGGCCGATTTGACGATCACGGTCTATGGCTGAGGAAGTGTATTGCACGCTATCACGCATAATGCTCTCACCCAAGCGTTGAACAGCTGAACATAAAGCTGGACCTTCTCCCTGTCGCCTTGAGTTCCACTTAGCGGTCTCTCACACGATTTGAGCTCTGCAGCTATGGGCAACTTTCAATCATCCACGATCACGAGCGATGCCGGTCAATTTGCGACTGAAGTGCATGGCGAGCATTTCGAGGATGGGAAATATCGTCAATACGACTACGTCATAGTGGGTGGAGGTATGTGTGTAAGTTGTATCATGGCAGCCTTTGGCTGATTTATGCTACGTACCACAGGAGCTGCCGGATGTGTGTTGGCCTCCCGCCTGTCTGAGGATCGCGATGTGACGGTGCTACTACTCGAAGCAGGAAAGAGGTATGCCTGACAGTCCACTGATGCAAGTCATGCTCACCTCGCCGCAAGTCACAAGGGCAATCTATTCTCCTCGATACCATTTGCATTCACCAAGACTTTCAAGACAGATATCGATTGGGGATTTCAAACTACGTGCGTGGGGATATTATCGAACCTCATGTTTTGGCGCTGAGTCTTCGCAGTCCTCAGCATGCGCTACATGACCGTCAGATCGATTGGTTTAGAGGGAAGACGCTCGGTGGAACAACGTATGACCTTGTCTTTGTTTTCAACTGTCTTACCACCAACAAGCGTACAGGGCTATCAATGCTTCGATATACCACCATTGCGCTCCTCAAGGTAAGCATCTCATGCCAATCACTGGAACGCCAGCATTAAATTCGTTTGCGCAGATTTCGACCAGTGGGCAAAACTCGGGCTGACTGGATGGAGTTACGAAGACCTACAAGTGTGAGTTGTCGGATGTGATACATTCCAAGAACTACATTTTGACGATGATCACTTCCAGCTACTTCAAGAAGGCCGAACAGTATCATCCTAGTGCTGGTCATCCCAAAGTTGACATCTCTAATAGAGGGTCTGACGGTTTGTGGATTACTGGCCATCCTTCAAGCCCCCTCGCGGTCAGTTCTCTCGTTGCAACTCGATGCGTAGAATCTCACGATCAGATCAGCCGGTTTGTCAAGCAGCGTTCCAAGCTTGCGTGAATTTGGGTGTTCCGGAGGTCCCGTATGTCATGTTCCAGCACATTTTCACCTCTATTAGACCTCTGTATAGTGACGAAACACTTAGTGACGTAAACACCCCACAAGGCACATCCGGAGTTGTGGACTTCATTGCAAACATTGATCCAAACGGAAAGCGTACGTTCTTCCCGTATGACCAATGCATACCGTTCTCACATTCCTACGTGATTCCTAGGGGTATCAACTGCAACTGCTTACTTAACCCAGGACGTTCTCTCCAGGCCCAACTTGACAGTAGGAGTTAAAGCCCAGGTCGACAAGATACTCTTTACTCGAGATGAGGAAGGCACTCCACGCGCTGTTGGGGTAGAACTCTCAACAAGCCCCTCCTCGCCTCGATACAGGGTTCGCGCTGGTCGTGAAGTAATACTTAGTGCAGGAGCCGTTTGCTCCCCGAAGATATTGCTCCTCTCTGGTGTGGGACCGTCCGCGGACCTTGAACGGCTGACCATTCCTGTTGTCAGGGACCTGCCCACCGGACAGTATCTATCAGACGTAAGTCCAGACTGAATAATGTCAGTTATACCCTCTTCATACCTATCGCGCTGTAGCATATCGGAAGCGGGTCTTTGCGATTCCGTGCAAAACCTGGTGCCACATGGGACCACCTCAGGGGCGTTTTCCCTAGTCTATTCGCCCTGTTGCAGTGGTACATTCGGGGAACAGGTCCACTCTCCACACTTTGTGTTCCGTCTGCAGCATTCATACGCTCTGACGATCCTAAGTCTATACCCACCTTCTTGAATGCACTTTCAAGCAACTGACGATGATCCAACTAGCTTACCTCTCTTGTCCAAGTCTTCGGACGGCCTCCCGGTTAAAGATATGTCATCAGGGCCTGGCGTTCCCGACACTGAGATCCTCTGGGCCTCAGCTACGGTAGCGGGACCAGGTTTAGAAGATCCACCTGCCGATTCAATCGGCATGACAATGGTGCAGTTTTCTCTGATTATCCTGTGGGTTTCTTCGCGTACTGAACCTCGCGCTGTAGCTGGCGATCAACCTCCGGCCTGAGAGTGTGGGTAGTATTACCCTGCGGTCTAGTGATCCATGGGCAGACCCTGTTATTGATGCAAAGTGAGGTTGAATCACACTTTTATCTCCCAATGATTAACGTCATGCAAGCTACTTTGCGTCGGAGAGCGACTTAAATGTCGTGGTTCGTGCTGTCAGGTTCACACAGAAACTAGCACGAACAGAGCCTCTTGCATCTTTGCTCGACTTGAGGCCCGAGTTGAACGACCGAGCAAAAAACATATATTGGATAGGAGATGTAGATCCGGACAAGGTACGAGCCACGTATACTGACATCCAAGCAATATGGTATAACATGCCCCTCTAGGTCACAGATGAAGAACTCAAGGAGTTTGTCAGGGACAACGCACTTCCCGAATATCATCCTGTACGGACTTCTATATGCCTTTGATGCCCCCGGCTCACTGCGATACCCGATAGATATCTTCCGCTCGCATGGGTACAGACGCCGCAACAAGCGTTGTTGATCCCAATCTTCGCGTGCATGGCATCAAAGCGTTACGAGTTGTAGATGCTTCCGTCTTCCCGACTCAAGTGACGGGTCATCCTGTCGCTGTTATTGTGGCCATAGCGGAGAAAGCTGCAGATCTGATAAAGACAAGTCGTTCCTAGCTTATTTCGTAGTCATCCAGGATGGCACACGCGAATCCATTATGATAGCGAGTAGACAATGTCGTTTGAAATCGAATTACGTATATGTACGAGTATATGATGCTCACGGGAGAGGTCGTCACTGGGTCAATCAAGTATTGTTGTAAAACGTTCTACTTGTGACGAGCTCAGCGTTGGCGTTTGAGCTCAAAATCAGCCTTGATAGCCCTGTGGTTGGTCGTATAGTCACACTCCTCGAGGATAATTACCGCTCCAACCCTGCCAAATATTAATACTATCTACACGTGGCCGCGCGTAATGTTATTTGTACTTGTTAGGATCGGGAGCCAGTCACCTGCCTAATACTGCAGGGAGTCCATAAACGGATGTGGTGCCGGACGTGCGCTGCGTTAACTTGAACTTGAACCTGCACCTCATGGTGCATTCATGTCTTCAATTTCTTCCAAATCCTCGCGCACATCTAACAGTTCTCGCACGCCGAGGTGGCGAAGTTCACAGTTCCTTTCCACTTCTGCCCAGCCTCCGACCAGTATCTCCAAAGTCTTCGCGCAGCCTCTTCAGGGCTCTCCCCTACGTTCTGCTATAGAGGGCCTACCAAGCGTGATATCTACCGACGACTCAGCCAGCTTGTTGAGTGTTGATGAAATGCGGAAGAAGCGTGAGCGCCAAGAGGATCCAGCTACTCAACACGATCCGCAGCAAACGCAGGAGAACGAGCAACCAGTAGGTCTTGGATTTAAGGCGAATACGAATGTAAATCCCGTTCAGGGTGATATAGGTAAGTCAATTAGCCCAAGTAGTCCCCAAAAAACCGACATAAACCTGACCATTATCCCTGCTGTGCCCAAGTCAGCGTGGCCGTCCCAGATTCGCATACTGCTTCATCCATTGATACCTCGCCAACCCCACAAGCTCCAGCAGAGTTACCTACATCTTCGGAAATTCCATCTGCTACACCATACTTTACACCCCCGTCTTTATTCCCTGTGCCGAACTCTCCCAGTCATGCTCTGACGTCACCGGACATGGGCAGCCAGCCTATCTCGACCTCCCCTCCAGCCAAGCGTTCTTGGTTCAGCTCTCTTTCACGTGCACGCGGAAACGATACAGTTGCGAAGCCAGGCAAAGTAGACACGGAGGGGTCAGCATCTCAGAGTAATTCCAAGCTGGAGATACATCCTGCAGCGGAAGGGCCCCAATCGCTAGCTGACTCGCCGGCTCAGATACAAGAGCACGCGGTCATGAACACCGATGCAAATACAACCAGTGATGACTCTGATAATTGCGGTATCGCTCAGTCACCATCTCACGTAGTCACACCCTCCTCAATCCTTCCCGCGTCCTCGTCTATCGACAACGAGGTCCCTCCTCCCATAACCACGCCGGCGCTCTCAAGCGCTTCTCGCGAGTCGCTGCTGTTGGGGAATGTCAAGGAGAATAGCAAGCAGGACTTGTCTGAGCGTGATCAGTCACATTCGGTATCTTCGCTCAATCCGTCGACCAGTCGCTTTATGCTACGTCTCCCTCTACTCGGAAGACCTAAGATTCCCATTGAGCAAGTTGTTCAAGCCGCTCAGGAGAGCAGCCGGCACAAGCATGAAGACAGTGATAAAGTTGAATGCAAGGACGGAGCTAGTGAGTCTCTGTTGTTCATTATTTCCCTCTGATATCAATCCATCGTTTAGGTGGCATCACCGGGTCGTTGGACCCAGTCCCGCTAACTTCAGACATCCCACAAGTCAAGGTTGTCGTTCCCTCCCCATCGCCTTCCTCAGAGTCGCTTGTTGGAAACGCAGCCTCCGAGCAGATTAGTAGCCCAGATATATCTCTGGCCTCGATAAGCACCCCCGCAATCGGAGCCACAGCAAGTGTGTTACAGAACGACTCGAAGGTGGCCGAGGCTGAACTATCACAAAGTACCTCCCAAACCGAAGTGCAGTCGAGAGCTACTCCGATTGCATCATCTTCTTCATGGTGGAGCTACATTGGATTGGGCAGTTCTGCGTCCACTTCGCTTATATCAGACGCTCAGACACACGAAGAGGACCATGGTGACCATAAGGCGGTCACGACTTCGGAAAATATTAATCGGGAAGAAAATACTGCAGCCGTCATCGAGAACGTTGTTCAACCACCTCACCCTCCAATAACTCCCGATCTCGACGCCCCACCGCGGGAGTCCTGTGGTCCAGCTCCACACCACGACTCTGTAGAAGCCTCATCTTCAGCGAGCCAGGACAAAAATACAGCACCTACACCGTCTGTGTTCTCCGCAGAGACTGGGAAGAGCCAGGGTTCAGCATGGTACTCGCCATGGAGTTGGTACGCTGCGTCCCCAATAGTACCACAGGGCGGACGTTCTACGGACAACTCTGGAGCAGGAAGGACCGGTCGGGTAGGAGAGGATGATATAGATAGAGCGAACAAGACAGAGAGTGAGATGGTGAAAGAAGAAGCATTGACACGAGATGGTAATGATTCGAGTTTGAACACCAACGCGCCAGATACTAACGGAGAAGAAGACTGCTTGAAGCCAAGTGACAAGACACAGTCAGAAGACCTTACTGGACGACCACCCGATCCACCCCAACCTTCCATTTCTACGTTGATATCGAACCCGATCGAGTCATCAATCTCGACGCAACGTTCCGGGTGGACGTCATTCTTCATGTCGAAAGCGTTAGGTACGAAGGGTGTATGGGACGATGACACGAAAAAACTACGTGATCGTCCTGAACACCCGGGTGAAATGGAGGTGATGCATCTGGATGACGAGGACAACGAACAGAAAACAGCAACGAGTGAAGAAGTGAGTCCCCCACCCTCGGCATCCACAGCGGTTGCCATTGTGCACGATAAGAAGGGACCTACGCCTACGCCGTCTACACCCTCGTCTCCTAGTCACAAGACTACGCCGCGTCCGCCGACTAAAGAGCGCGAATCCAAGAAACCAGGACATCCGGCTCCTCCACTCACGAACTCCGAATCGGTTAAGAAAGACATGGCTATCCGACCGCCATCACCTACGCCTTCGACTTCGACTACAAAGAAATCTAATTCAGGCACATCAACACCTCAGCCTAAGGCGGCTCCGTTGAATCTGGTGCTACCGACATGGAAAGATACTTTTCTTTCTCCTCCCCGTTCGAACGTACCACCTCCACCAACCCCACCTTCGACTCAGAGAGGTACGCTAGGGAAAACTATACAGTTCATGAGTGGAGTACTGTTTCCCGATGCGGCGAAGGGTAAGGGCAAGGAGCGCGAGCACTCCCGTGGGCGATCGTGGGAGCGTGAGTGGCAGAGAAACAGGGAGAAGGAGTTAGCGTTGTTTGGAAACGAACTTCCCAAATCACTGGAGGTCGTTGGGCAGGCTTTCGATCCAGAGAAGCTGAATGAGAACTGTCGGGTCGTCGTTATTGGCGTCTCTGGATGGTCACCCGGTATGTAGCTGCCCTATCTCAACTTCCTCATCATCTCGATCCACATGTCACCGATTCAACTGATGCATCTGTGCAGGCGCCGTGACGAGAACTATCGCTGGAGGGGTAAGGATAAGCTTGTGTCATTTGCTACCCAGAACCTCGGCACTGATACACTGCATCTACATCACCTAGTTCCCATCGTCAAGTAGCAAGTTTGTCAATATGACGTGCGCCGCATTGGAGAAGTTCGAAGAAGACCATGGTTTTAAATTCAAGAAGGTAACACGAATGCCACTTGAGGGCGATGGGACCATTGAACGGAAGGTAGACAAGTATGCATCTGCGATCTGTTGCTGAAATCTCCCGCTAACTACCCGCTTCAGAGTCTATACCCATCTCCTCGGGAACAAGGAATGGATGGAAGACCTTCATGCCGCAGATGTAATTTTTGTGGCCGCACATTCTCAAGGGTGTATCGTTTCTACTCATCTGCTCGACAAGCTCATCCGCGACGGACACATCTTGACGCCGCGAAATGTGGACATCATTGCGACTGCGGCGGCTGCGATAGCGCCGGGAGGTTCAGTCCCATCTATATCCGCTTCAGAGACTCGAACACAGAAGATCTGTTGCTTGTCCTTGTGTGGCATCCATCTGGGGCCTTTGCGGTATCTCAAGACCAGTTCTCTGCTACAGCCTTACATCCAAGTGAGTTACTGTCGAAGTCGAGATAGCTGAGCATCTGTTCATGTTGTGAACAGTACTTTGAGAACGCTGCTGCCAGGGAATTGTTCGATTTCCAAAACACGGAATCCCAGGTTTCTCAGGACTATGTACAGGCATTGCGCACCGTTATGGATCACGGAGTTAGTGTATCGTCCTTTTGATGTTGTCGAGATACTGATGGCTTAACATCGAACGCTGATGCAGACGAAGATGGTGTACGTTGCATCCCTCAATGACCAAGTCGTACCCATCTATTCGGGATTATTCACCGCTGCATCCCACCCTAAAATACTCCGGGCATTGTATATTGATGGAGATGCATATCAGTGCGTCTTGCTCGTGATATACTTCTCACGATTTATACTAACTCTCGCGTGATAATCGTTTAGTTCTTCAGATTTTCTATCCAATCTTCTTGTTCTCCTTATCCGTATCATGAATTCGGGGTTATCAGACAGTGGCCTCGTGGTTCACCTGTCAGAAGCCACTGCCGGGACTCTCAGCGGTATCGGTCATTCTACTGCGTATGAAGAACTAGCAACATATTCGTAAGTTTCTGGACTCGGTCAATACACCATCGTCTGAATTGTCTTCAGTCTCGCAGTGGACTACCTGTTTTTAACCACGGATGGTCCCGATGTCCGAACAGATCTTTCAATCGAGCCTTTCAACGCTGTTAACGAGCAGAATGATTACGAGGTATGCCCCTTGTCTCCTGAATATGCAGTGAAACTTATGGCGTATAGATTCCATGGTCCCTTCGTGATCTGATTGCTGACGGCCGCGTCGCGCACTTCTTTGCTCAGGAGTTTGTGCAATTGCGCGATGCATTCGCCGATTGGTCTCCAAAGACATCTATCTTACGGGATGTTAAGCGCAAGCTACAACCTATACAGCGCCTCTCCCCGGTTAAGGGTAATACTTACTCTAGTAGACTCTAGTTGCTCCTCGGCACCATATCACACCCTTCGTTCCATTGCATCACGGACTCATCTTTGGATCATCACACCACACGCTTCTGGCTCACATATTGCAAGTTCACGAATACATCTGTTGTAGCTTTTTTGATGTACTGACCATTTGTTTTCGCATCAATGATATCATACTGATCTCACACTGGCGCGAACTAATGAATGTTAGAACCCAGTGGCTATGGGGAATAGAACAAATACTAGTGGGTATAGCCTCATCGGTATTCTGCCCCACAATCACCAATTGTGGTGATCATCCTCCGTGAGTTTGACCGTGCCAACACCGCCTCAATTGCTCCGTTGTCTTCCTTGGTCAACTTAAGTCTAAAGATTTTAGAGTTGTCGGCAGTATGATCAGACAATCCCAGTCTAGCACCTGGATCAAAGACCGTGAGGAAGGGTTCTCAGCAGCCGGAGAAACGTACCAAGAATGACCGCTCCGACGAATGGATGATCTAAGACCCATCGCGTCGCCACGTTGGCGATGCTGAACCCCCCGTGCTGATCGCCAATACTACGTAGGACAACGAGAAGCGATTGAAATAGGTCCCAACTGCCCCACGCCCTCAAAATCATATCAAGATACTGACCAACGGGACTGATCAAAGAAAATTCAGATACATCAGCGGAGGGGACTTACCTTCCGTTGAGAAGGTGTTAGGTCGTTAGAATATGGGTCTGGCTCTGGGCAAGACAGCCAGCGATCGGCTAGGAAACCACCACACTGTATTAAGGACGCATTCACGATCACCGAAAGCGCATTAGAGAATATCACAGGGGCATTATTGCTTACCAAGGTGCCGTAAGTGAGTAATTTGAGACCATGCTTCTCGCAAACATGATTCATCCCATGGAGAGGTCTTGTGTCAATGATGGAGAACTACACAATCACAGGGCATCAGAGAGATACTCAACGGCAATTAAAGAAGCCCGTACCTGTACTTGGTTAGACACGATCGCGTGTGGACCAAGCTCCGTGCAGATCTCGTCGGTTCTGATCGAGTCGAAGTTGCATAGTCCAAGTGTCGTGATTAAGCCCTCATGGCGCAGTTGTTGGAGAACTTTGAGGGCAATCAAGTATCGCTTATCGTCATAATCCTGCCAGTGAAACTGCCCAAATCAGTGGGCAGAATGGACATGCTGGTCATAAAACCTACTTGCAGTAAATCGACCGAGCTTGTGCACATGCGGGTCAAGCGCTCTTGGATTGCTGCCCTGACTACAGATTGTGTAGGGTCCAGAGGTCTGAAAACACACCACTTGGTGGCGCCCACTAAAGGAATATGGGGAACCTTTCGTTTCAACTGGCCCTACCATCCATCAACTATGTATGAGCACACGGGACTTTGGAATGACGTGAGGACTCACGAATAGGACTTCAGAACTTCCATAGTGATCAGCTGTGTGCGGGCAGCGTGGCAGGTCAAAGGTATGACAAACACGCGGTCCGATGAAAGTACCCACCCTGCAAGCGGTTAAAGAGCCGGATGATTAGCGACCACAGTAGACGAGCAGCTCAGAGCAGCTCAACAAAGGAACTTCGCTTACCATATCTAGGGAACGAGAGAATAGTCAGAAGTCATTGCAACCACCGGTAGACTGTACTCACCGAATGCCGTAAATCCAAGTTCAGCGTACTTGACCATGTCAGCGCGGATGTTTGAGGCGGACGTAGATCCCCATGCGTTGCTAGATAGCTGCCACAAACCAGACCATACGCGGGGGATTTCCGTAAGGCGCTGCCCAAGGGTAAATCTTTCGAGTGCAGTCGTTTCAGACATAGTTGGAAAGGAGGGAGATCAAGCTTGTGTGTCTCCCATGCTATGGCACACCCTTATAGTAAAATATCGACAGGTATATCAGCAGGGAGCCGGTGATTGTGATTTTGTGTGGCGAGATACTTGGTCCGGGGAGAAAGGTGATGAACTTATTCCCTCCTCTACAGATGAGGGGAATCTTTTGATCATGGAGCTGCAGTGCCGCAAAGAACTTGTTGGCGATGTCGAGAGTAGCGCACAGCCTACTGCAGGATCAACTGTTCCGGACGCACTGCGAATGACATTGTGTCGGAGAATAGATGGGTTATGGATATAAAGCCGTGACCATCTTAAAAACAGTGGGAACGTACTCCAGAGCCATTAGCACGCCGGGTATGCCCGCTCCACAATCCTTCATCGATCCTCGTCAGGTCAGGCCAGTCTTAGGGCATGTGTCAGTCTGTTTTGCGTTTGAGCTCCGACACAGCGCGCTCATTCTGCACTTTCACAGAAACCTAATGGTGGATACGTTCCTTGCCAACACGAATATTGACGAGCAAGTATATCTCACGAGGGGATAGACGTACCTAGCTCACAGCAGTCCATAGTTTGAGGGCCATCGTACGAGGACTACTGTCCACAAGTCCTCCGACCGTGGCAGCAGCATTCACAACCGCTGCCCAACGCCGCCTTCTACAGACCAACGCGAGCGCACCACCACCCATCGACAACCTCTTTGCCAGACGATCTAACACAGGCCAGGTAGTCCCAACTCCAGAGCTGCGAGCTGCCTTGACACGGGCGCGCACGCTATATGGCGCCGGCTTGGGCTTTGCTTCGTTAAAAGTCTTGGCGCAACCGGTGAGGGCGACCACCGCCTTTATGTGGGAAGAAGGCAGTGCTATAGAGTCTGTTCTTGCGGAGATAGATGCAGACATCAGCCAGGCGTTGCAGAGTTCCAGGGAGGAGATGGACAGTGGCAGGATGGATATTACCACCGCAAGGAGCGCCATAAGCGATCTCAAATCCGCGGTCAAAGAAAGCAAGCTCGCGGTAGAAAATTGGGGTGGAGTTTATCCGTTCGAAAGGGCTGAGGCAACTTTAGAGTTTTGGAAACTTTAGCAAGCGGGGCGAAACCTTGGAGTATCTTCAGGGAGCAAGTCCTCTAGCTTCTCACGCTACATCGTGCTCTTGAAGCGTTGTCATATTGTATTTGCACGAGGCTGAGCCTCACGTTTCCCGGTAGATAATCATGAGGCCGACAGGCTATCGCTTAATCTAAAGTAATGCACCACCGTTCACTGGCTGCAAAGGCGGGCAGATGTCAGGTGCCAATCGTAGTTTTTGATTCTAAAACGATACCGTGTTACCTATATGAGAAGAAACAGGCTTCAGGCGTAGGTTGTGTCTTGCCGGATCCTTGTACAGATTTTTGGATGATGAAGCTTTCTACATCTATGCTTGGCCGCCTCGTTCACAAGAGGTTAGCATGAAAAGGAACCTAGACGAGTGTCTAAACTCATTTCCCACATACCCGGGACGCCTCACAATCAATCATGGGCTGTCCAGAATTACATCTCACCATGATAAAGAAAAGATACGGCGTGTTTGACTGCGTTCCTTCAATCGAGGGACGCTATCAACACGTTGTGACTGGGTACATGGGATCAACAGGTAAGACCACGAACTCTGACGGAGATGAAGAAATATACCTTCTGCGTAGATGGTTGCAACTGCGAACAACTCTGTGCGTCGCCTATACCACCGATAGTTCTAGTACCTGGACGAACGAGAAATCAGTCATACATTGCCTGTTCTCACCTGCACAGAAGAATATGATACTCGTGGATTCGTGCATCAATATAGCAGATATCACAGCGCCTTGAACTCAAATGACTCTTCTCGACCTAGGTGGCAATAGATGGTTTGAAAGGGTCAGAATCGAAACTCAGGCAACCGCAATAGTGATTTCATACTCACCGAGTTCGGTAGCACCGTGACCGAGCTGCTGACCCACGAGCAAGACTGCAGCCACTGAAGTCCAAAGACAAGATCCGGAGGAGAAATTGAACGAATACTGGAGAATCAGAAGAATCATCACTCACTTGCTACTAGACGACAACGCCTCGCAGAAACGGTCGTCACGGCAGCCCGACTGACATAGACTTTGAATCGCCTTGGATTTAGGATTTTCGGTGATGTTAGAAGTTGCAGAGACTGATAAAATCAATCGTTTGGTCTTGCCTATTTGCAGACTACGTATGGGACTGGAAAAATGCTCGATCGATTTTCTGGCGAAGTCTCCTCGTAATGTCGTTGCCAACGTTTGCTGCCTTACAATTTCGGGGGCAGTCTATTGGATTTCAAGCTAAGCCGCCTTAAGGTACATAATTAATCGCTTATCGGAAGTAAATCCCTGACGTGCTCGGTAATATTCATCTTCATTTCCATCCCCCAGGGAATTCGCTTGGACTCGCACAGAGTTCACTGTCGTTCTGGCTATCTTCCCACATGAGATGTCCCTACCGTGAAGCTACAGAGGACCCATTGACCCTTGCAAGCCCATAGTCTAGACATATCTGTACGGTCAAGAACCGGTTCGGCAAACGCATGGGCAAGGAACACGAAGAAACGCGGTCCAAGATACCGCAGTCTCATATCCCTGTCATTACCCCACGGCCCTCTCAGAGTTCTCTTCCGAGCTCGTTGTCTACCCCCCATCTTGGTCTTGTCCCCCCAACACGACACCTTGCTGTCAGTGGCAGCCCTGTCCACCACACGGGTTCAAGCCCTCCAGCTTCAGCTGGAGGGTTGCCCTCATTCCGCTCATTTCGCAACTTACTATCATTTGGACCGGCCAAGAACCATGCAGCAGCTACGACCCCCACCACCGCGCGGCCGTTCGGTGGCCTACGCCGCTCTTCGAACGCGGAGCGCAATACGTCCCACCCATACGAGAAGTCTCAGGAAGATCTTCCTGTCATGTCAATCGAGATGTCTCATACTATCGAGTTATCTCACCGCGTGGACGAACCTTTAATCGATAGCGAGGAACTACAAGCCAGACTGGGTATACGAGCGCGCACGCCAGACACTGTATCTCCGGTATCGTCCAGCGCGACATCTGTGAATACACTTGATCGACCAAGTACGTGGTCTTTATGGCTATTCTTGCTCTTAGTCTGACAGCAGCATTGCCTAGTGACCCCGTTGCCTTTGGCCGCCTCAGAGCTGTCTACTATTCTAGAAGCCGACACGTCGGGTCTTTCACAACCGCTACGACTAGACGATTCTCGGGAAGAGTTCAACCCCCCTTTCACAGACAATGGCCGAACCTTGAAGACCGTGGCATCCGGCCCACTGTTACGTGCACCGTCGGACGGCCGGTCTCACGATACTGGCAGGCGAAGTCGCGAGACTTCCCCGTTTGATCTATCCACTTCGATGGTGTCGAGCGAGGTAATGGCGGCATTAAGTGGGTCCGACAGAAGTCAAGGATGGCTTGACAGTGTAGTCGTAGAAGATGTGGTCAAGCCACGTGCAACGGAGCATGAAGTACCCACGCCGGACGCTAGCCTCAATTTAAGTGCTCTCGAACCAGAGCTTGCCGCAGTCCTCAATTCGCATCAGTTTGGTGACCTGCTCCCCTCCCCTGTCCTCTCCCCATCATCTACCAATAGTCGCATCAAATCCTCAGCGTCGTCTACCTCGGTCCATAGTCAGGAAGCGGGCCCATCGTCGTCGTCACAGTCAGCTCCCGCTACTGTACGGTCTTCACCAACACAATCCACACCGGCACGACGCTCTTCTTCAGTTGCACGGCCAAGTTTGTCAAAGCCCGTGACGTCTTCTGTTCCCAGGCTTGCTCGATCCGCCTCGGAACGTCCGACTGCGAGGACAGAAAATTCAGCGCTTCCGTCACCCACACACCCGGCCACATCTGGACGCACTTCCTTCACTTACGGGAGGCCTAGTCTGCAGCTTCGCCGAGTGTCTCCATCATCTGAAACTCAACTCCCGCGTAGGCCCGTTTCGGGAGGTCGCGAAAGTGAACCACGAAAGCCCGCTATAAGTCGTCTAGTAACCCCTTCGCGGCATCTCACATCCAATGGCGTGAGCCGAATAGCTCTCCACCCTGTGACCTCTTCACCCTCTTCTCCAGGTTGGGATGCAGACGATTCTTCGTCTGCAAGAGCAGGTTCTGCTATAGGGTCGTCTCCGAGTAGACGAAGTGCACCGCCGCGCCCGAGTTTGGACGATAGTGAGAGCACGAGGCCCCAGTCACGTTTGGGTGATTCCAGGGAGAGGAGTTCGAGTCTTACAGAAAGTACACCTTACCATCCTGCCCTCGTTCGGCCGACTGACTGGCTCGGGCCGCGCACTGCGAAAGCATTCGCTGCAGCTGGCCTCTTGGACCTTGATAAAGAGGGTAGTCTACCATCTGTCAGCCGACCTGGGTCGCGATTCGGATCAGCGCGTAGTGAGCGCGACATGAGGTCGCAATACGCGCCGTCCAGAATGGCTTTCTCGGAAGCTGGCTCTCGTGCGTCCTGGGGACGCCGGAGTGGAAGTATATCCAGGACTGTTGCGAGCTCAGAAATAATCACGTCTGAATCCGCCTCCGCGTCCACCCCGCGGACGGCCTTCTCGGCGGCATCGACTGCCCCGACCTCGCTTTCTGCCGCCTCCACTACCCAGAAACACTTGCAGACTGAGCTTCAGCTTCTACAAGATAGACATGCTCTGGAGACAGGAGCTCTGTTGAACGCATTGGCCGACTCTCAACGGACTACACGTCTTCTGAGAGACGAAAATTCACAGCTCCGCGATCAAATACAACGTCTGGAAGACCGGCTGGCCGACACTCTCGACGAATTGCGTAGATCGCAACTCGCACCACCACCCAAGCTCTCGCGAACCAATTTCTACCGGTCAGCGGGCGGCACGGGGGATCTTCCGCGCAGACCCCTCGCACACAGTCGGCTGCAGACTGTTTTACATCCAGAACCAGAACTTGAGCCTGATCAGTATCATGCTCTTGAAGATAATACTAATTCACCATATGATCCCACTCCGACATATGAACCTATGCCTATGTCTTCCAAGCCCTCACATGTCAAGATTGATTCGTATTCAGACACACATAAACGACGCCACAGTACTTCCTCGTCCATTTTCCCCATCGTTCCGAGTAATATGTCTATGTTACTTCACGATGATGGCGCTCCCGACACGATGGTCGGCCGCTCTACGCGGTCCGTATCACCCTCACCGATCATACCAGGTATACCGCTGCCTGGCAAGCCGAGTCAAGGACCGTACGACACCCATCACAGGACATCGTCGTCTACGGGAAATATCTCTCCAACGACGGCCAACTTCTCGATGATGACCGGGTCTCCTGGCAGTCTCTGTCTCCGTCCGGAGCACGAGCGGTTGCTTGGAGATATGCCCACGCTGGACCTGTGCGCTGAAGATTATGAACGTGATGCTTATGATGATGATCATGGCAGATAGGACGCTTCCAATCCATTCGCTTCTACTTTCCCCTCCTTAGTTCGTCGTTCATTCGTTCATTGTTCTGCTTGTCTTTGCAAATCTATCATTCATTTTGGTCTTATTTGTTGCATGTCGTGCCGTTGATATACCCCTGTTTAGCTCGGATCTTACTGCTTTTCGCTTTTTGCTATACGGCCTGCACATACCTTGCACTTAGTAGGAATTGTATCCGTCTTGCTGTTGACTTCGTTCTGTTTGTGTCCAGTGCTGTACATCACTCTATGATAAAGCGTATAACTCTGGATCCTCTTTAGATGCTCTGTTGCTCGAGTGCGCTTGGAACCATCAGACAATAATTGATTATTATTCTCACAATAACTCTGCTTAGTTGCGGCTAAGATGACTGAATATGTAAGCCAATTATCGCGATATTTGCTAGTTATCGGAAAAAGCGTAACAGAAACGCTGAAGGCTTTTGGACCTGGACAGCGACTTTACATACTTTCACGTCGCATTGTATCGCCAATCTGGCTGTCTTCATCGCTCTTCGGTGAATGCCTCGCTTTCTGTGTTGCTGTACTCGTCTTTATATCACAGGACCAAGTGTCTTCGGCGCCGGCCAATAGTCTTGACAGGCACCAGTCAGCAAATCACCGCATCCCAAACCAGGGGATCCTAGCCGTAACAGCACCGAACAGCGCTCGGCTCTGAGCCTTCCCAGTGGGGCACTGTTGCAGTGTCAATCCGAGAGTCTTGAAGAATCTTCATTCTCAGCCCCTCTCTTCCACCACTTCCACCATGGGCTCCCAATATCCCACTCCCCCCTGGATAACGGAACCAGCGACTCCCAAAGGGCCGTACACCCAAGACAAGGCCCTCGAAGACCTCCCGGGAATTGCTTACGCCCTCCATCTGTTTCTCGCTTCACATATGTTCGAGTCCGAAGAGTACTGTAACAAAGCCGATCCTGCGAAGTGAGTATGGACAATAAACTCGTGCTAATAAGCTGCTGATGGACTCATAGGGAGCGTCTGTATTTTGCGACGGGATTCGGCCTCATTCAATGTGTCAAAGGGCTAATGTCTTTCGAAGACGAGGTCAGTTAGCCTGTCTTCGCGGCTTGGCCTTGTCTTACCTGTACGGACGTGGAGGATCTACTTGCCGCCATTGGTCATGTCAAACATGGCAATGCTGTAGCTCAACAACATCGTAAACGTGCTGCAGCGCTTCCGACACGCTTAGCAGGGCTCGTTATAGGGTCACTCAATACCTCGGGAGTTGGTTTTGTAAAGACTATGACGACAGTAGAGCGTCACGCAGAGTTAGTTTACGCCGAGAGCCTATTCGAGAAGGTGTGGCGAACATGTGCAGTTGTCATGAAGCTCGCTGACAATTCATCTAGGCTCTTGTAGGTATTGCGTACTCAGGAGATTGGCTGGCATTCATCAAAGAAGCGTAAGTGCTATATTTACCGCACGATACACAGTCACAAACATGCTCATTGGACCTCAGTCTCAACATGAGGACTGCATTCAACATCTATAGGACGCTTGGAAAGTTCTTGGAAGAGGTCGACGCGGCCGCACAAGTTCAGGGCAAAGGGCCTGAGGACAAATCCATCGATGCAAACTTCCGGTCAGGCGTGTATCTGGGTGTTGGATTGTCAAACCTCATCTTGTCCATGATGCCCTCAAGACTGCTCAGTTTGATAGAGTTGTTTGGATACAAGGGTGATCGCTATATCGGCCTCCAGCTGCTAAACAGAGCAGGAGGTTGGACTAAGGAATCTGACGAGCCATCAGTCTCCTACGGTATGTACCGTCCTCTGATACACAGGGTGAACATAATTCAAGTCGATACAGAACAGGAAGGTGTACGACGTACCATCTGCGACATGGCGCTCCTGATCTTCCACTTGGTATTCTCATCCTTCACATTTGAAGGAGTGGATATGAGTATGGCCGAGAAGATCTTGAACTATAATATCAAGCGATATCCAAATGGTACGTCTTTATGATGGTGTACCGACTAGTGTCATTCATCAGGATCCCTAGGTGTTTTCTTCCTGTTTGGCCAAGGTCGTCTCAAGCTGTGTCGCAGTCAACCAGCCCAGGCCTTGGAGTACTACAGACGTGCGATGGAAGTTCAGAATCAGTATCGCAACCTCCATCACATATCGATGTGGGAAATGGCGGTGGCAAATCTGGCTTTGTGGGATATCCGAGCATCGCTGGAGTGCTGGCGGAAGCTGCAGGCGGAGGCAACGGTGAGTTCATATGTTGCGTGCTAAGTCTGGTAGTCTGAAGTATTTGGTTCAAGTGGTCGAAAGCCACGTACACGTACGGGACAGCTGTCTGTTTATTGGAAGTTGGCGGGGAGAAGGAGAAGGAAGAGGCGCACAACCTTTTACGGCAAGTACAAGGCCTGCGGCAACGAATTGCGGGAAAGTCAATACCGCTTGAGGTTCGTATCTTGCGATTAGATATCATTGGGTCATCGCTCAGGTCACTATATCTGCACAGAAATTTGTGGCGCGCAAAGCCCGTAAATTTGAGGAGCAAGGAAACCGCCTTGCACTACCCACATTGGAATTCGCATACCATTTCCTGGCAATCGCACACTCTCCAAGAGATGTTATCAAGGAGAAGATGCTACCGCAAGTAGAGCAACTACTAGTCAAGCTTAAAACGTATCAGGACACGCCTCTCCAGTACGAAGGCGGGCACGGATACTGGGACGACTTGTGTCTCGCGCACTTCCTTGAAGGCATCTGTCTACGCTATATCGCATACCCAGTGAGTTACCCGGTTTTGTGGCATTGTGACTGAAACTGAAGGGTCTGTCGCACAGGATCCGGATGCGGTGGTCGACTTATCGGGAGAGGCGCCCATCGTGCGCAACGACGCAGAGACGCGTTCGGCGGCAGCGTTCCAAGCGGTGCTCTCTGACAGTGCTAACGTACAATACGACCATTATTTGGTATACTACACACGTGAGCTCCCGTGGTTTGTGGTCAACGATCTGTATGTCTAACACCGGCTCCTAGATTATGAATTAGGACGTTTATTGGCGTGCAAAGGCGACAAGGAAGGCGCACGGAGACACCTCAACGTTGTGATGTCTGGTACGTGCCCTGCTCGAATGGCCCGAATGCGTTCTCATAGCTTGCAGGGAAACCGCTGGAAACTCCACCGTCATCTCGCAAGGTAAGGCATCAATTTTATGTGTTCGCTGTTCATCATCTCATAATGATTTACAGGGAAAGTATAGCATGGAGGTCAGGACCCATATCAATCATGTCCAGTTCTTCGCTGATATATGTTTGTCATAGAACAATCTACACGTTCGGACGCACGCTGCTCTTGAAGCACTAGAACACGATAGGCCACTGTAGTAACTTAGACGGGGAATGCAGATTATGGCCGCTGCACATATATTCAATGTAGTTTAGACACTAGGTTTACTGACAGACACTCACCTCCGTGATTTTTATATTATACTTCAATGCGGAACCTGCTATACAGACTCAACCCGCGCGATATTCACGATACTGCAGTTCTACGACACCAGAAGGGTATATTGCCTACAATCGAGCTACAATCACTGGTATCTTGAGTCACTACTCTGACTACTCGAGCACATCATGTCAATCCGTAAGAACGATATAGGAATGTTAGAAATACAAAACACTTGAAAGTCCCACGTACGTCGAGTACAGAAGACTTCAGTCATGTTACAACTTCACCCATTTGATAGAGACATGTTCCAATGGCGTATTCTGGTAGCGGTCCACCACATCTTGATGACATATCACTCGAAGTGGATTCATGGTGTGAGTGTCCAAGATTATACAGAGGTCGGGGAGACGGCAATAGAATAAGCATGGAGATTTGGGCCTCCTTGGGTTGCGGATCATCATTCGGGATGTCGGGCAACCGGCGGGACTTAGGGAAGATTCGCAATCTGCGCCTGAAATATGCAATCGTGAAGGATGAGTATCGAGCGTTGCTGAGAGGCGCACCATCGAGACGTCCTTCTGGGTGCTGCGGACGCACTGGGAGGACTGTCCTCCATCGTCACGCGAGCAGACAGCGGCTGTGTAGATAATTGGTTGGACAAGCCCCTTGAGGAGTAGTCAGAGGCTCACCAGAAGTTCTGTCCACTTCCTGGCGACTGTCTCGCCCGCCCCCACGATCGCCCCAGGCGCAACATTCACCTCCCATAGTTCAGGGCGGACTAAGGGTGTACGAGCATTGGACGACTGGCCGGCGGCCAACCTCGCATTCCGTGTACGAAATACGGTGAGGAATAGTCCAATGAGAAGGGAGCCAACGAGCCCGAGCCAGAAGAACGAGCTGTATGCATATACTGCGGTAAGACTTCGGGGCAAATCTGGGGTATAGCTTGGCATAGATCGCACCTGGTGTCCATTGACATCTTGCCTATGGTAATGTGGTCCTTGGCTGCAACACGGTGTGCTCAGTTGACTCTGAATACTGGCGACATGGAAGCGTCACGCATGGATGTCGATGTGAAAGGCGAGCTCAGGGTATTTGGGACAGCGGCCGGGCTGTGAGATGGGAATTCGAGGCTGCATTCGGGTACTAAGCTCCCAGTCATGTGGTGTGGTGTGCTTGATCTCCTTGATGGACTGCGTACGAGACATAGCTCCCAGGTTGCGCAGCCTTTGTGCTAAACAGCGCCGAGAACGAGCGGTAACAGGAATCTCAGAGGCTTCCGAGGATAGAGAGGGCATGCAACTGATGCTGGAGGGTCAAGAGAAAAGCAGAGTGGAAGGAGGAACCACGTCGCGATTCATGTACACGAAGCGCCCACTAATTTCGGCGCCCCCAAGAGAGCAACTATGTAAGAAGGGTTTTCAGTAGGAGTTCAGTGCGAGCCTCTGAACAAGCTGAATACACGAGAGAGCCGTCCGTATCATCATCGAACTATCTTCAACCATGAAATCCCTGCTGGCCTATCCAAAGATGACCTCGGCTGCGCAAAAGGTTATTAAAGGGGTCCTAGGACGGTGAGAGTTTTTTCTCCTAAAACCAATTTGAAACAGACATGCTCTGTAGGCGCACTGTCGTATCGCAGTATCTGTTGCTTTCGGGAGTTTTGCTAGTGGGTCGTGCTGTCAACGTGCTGTGGTGTAGTATTTGCATGCTCCCCACGCGGGCGTCTGTGCGCTTGACGCCACTTTCTTACCACCAACGATCATCAACGTGAACTTGGTCCAACAGCTCCGCTGAAGCTAGATCTTAAGCATGATGTTTCTTAGCCGAAATTAAGTCCAACAAACGCGAGGCGGGCATGTATGCAAGAGTCAGCTCACCATGCGCTTGCACACGCCGCTCAATGACTCCTACGAGGAATACGGTGCGGGCAACACCGACCTGCAAGTCGACGTGCTCCTCAGCTGACTAGTGACTTCTCATGGCAAGTCCCCGTATGACATTAACGATTTATAACTGAGTATTCTTTCATCTATACAGTGCTATAGCATTTTCTCTCAGGGACGCAGCAGGCGTATCCAAAAAGCCCCAAAGCTCTCTCGATCGCGATCAATCCACAATCGTCCATGGCCATATAAAGGTGGCGACGTCGAGGACTTCGAGCGAGCACTGTGGCCCAACCTCAACCACTACCTCGCCATGCCAAGACGCGCCGGAAAGAAGTAAAAAAGTGCTCATAGTGTGAAATACACCTAAATACTGATTCAGATGAACTTCTAGACGGGCTCCCAAACCCAAAGTCATCGTGCAGACCGTGACGCTGGCACTTGTACCCCACCCCAGTGGTGACCACGCTTGGCAGCGTGGTGTTGCCCTTCATGCTGACCAGGACCGACGACGGGACCCGCGTCCGCATCGTGGTCTACACTTTCGTTGTCCGCACGCTCTCAATGCCATTGATGTTCATCGGCACCAGCTCGAAGTTCTTGAAGAACGCAAGATACGACCCGTCAGGTGCTGGACTTACTCTGATCATAGATCTGGGAATGGGTTGGCATACGAAATCTGAGATAAAGTGTAGACGGCATCCCTGGTGTTCTGGCTTAGCCACAATAAAGCCCGCAACATTTTATCTTGCCAAGTGCACTGTTGTAGCCGAAAGTCTGTACACCCCGCGCGCGCCTGCGCTACTGACGCGACTTTTCCGCGACCACCACCATCGCGGCGGATGCTACTAGGTAATTTACGACCCCGAAAGCTATTGGGGGACAAGGTCAGCCCAAACTCAACAGGATTCTCATACTTACGCATGACTTTACGGAGGAATATCCAACTTAGTAACTTTCTCTGACTCATCGAGGCGCATCTCTATCTCATGAACATTGAATCGTCTTCCTAGGCTTTTCGTCACATCGATTTACGACTTTGGGTCAGGCAATACGGACATATGTGCGACCGGAGGTTGCTGTTAGACCGCTGTGCTGCCAGACGGACTCAAAACACAGCGAAGACTCTAGATCAATCTCATCAGCGCTAGCACAGAGGCAGTACTATAAAATGAGAAGAAAGGCGTTTAATAACCAGACTAACGGTCACCGCAACGACGACCATCCCGTAATGAACGCAGGAATACCATCCCAACCTCCCCCGCCATATTCCTCCGTCGCAGGAAGTACCGGGAACCGGTAATTGCAATCACGATACCAATCCAGCGAGAGGCTGATTCAGATGGACGTTTAGACCTAATACCGCACCGGTGCCAGAGGCAGGAAGCACTCTACCTCCGTCCGTGCCCACGATTTACGATGAGACGTTCCGCGCGCAACACTATGACTCTCCTAGTATAATGAGTATGGGCAATGTGGCACATATGATAGGCTACCTCGAGCACCATGCACCTACTACGGACGGATCGTTCTCGATCTGTGTTGCGGGAGGAGAGGGTGTGTTTGTTAGCAAGGTACCTATTTGTACCTTTGGGTACACCCCTCTCGTCGGTATGCGCTGACCATACGTACCATTCTTCATCAGGTGTTACTGGACTCGATCCCTGAAGAATATCGCCCATCTCTCAACACATATGATGCCGGCCGGAATGTCGAGCTTCTTGGCAGTGCTCCGATGACCTCGCTTGGCAGCGTGATGTTGCCAATCACGCTCACTAGGGTCGAGGACGGAACGCGCGTCCGGCTTGTGCTGTACGCCTTCGTTGTCCCCAACCTCTTAATGGGAATGTTCATTGGCGGTAGGTCGAAGTTCGTGAAGGGGACAGCATATTCGCCCTCTGGATTGGACATGATAATAGATCTGGGGAACGGGTCGACGTGTACGGTCGGTCGGAAATAGATAGATGATGTTATTCAAACATTGTCATCTGTCAATATTGTGGCTAGTCGCTCTGTACTCTCACCCGTTCCTCCATGGTTATCTTGCGAAACATGAAGGTTCACTATAGTACGTCTGCAACACCATCCGGAAGGTCATCCTACACGTGCGCTTGCGTGACTAACCCCACTTCCGACCACCACTGCCGAAGCTGACTTGCGACTATGAAGTTCTTGGACATGGGAGTCAGGTCCGACGAATAGCGAAGCACTTCGAAATCGCTTAATTGCTCGAGAGGCCGCTGCTTATGCACACAGAGCTTAACGAAGGAATATGTTGACACTGATAACGTCTTTCTTTGCTAATTGTGAGTCACGATGCGTTTCACTATGATAAATGTTGAACCATCTTTCAGACTCTTCGTCGCTTCGAGCTATAACGTGGATCTGATATATGCTTAGCTCTTCGGTGGCACTTAACGCGCCACAAGAAGTCCAAGGCTCTTTCGAGCGCGATCAATTCCACGAAGTGTCCATATAAAGGCGAGGACGTCGAGAGCCTCGAAAAATCACCGCAACTCAGCCGTAACTACTACAATATCGCAATGAATACAGAGAGACCAACCCAACCTCCCCCACCATATCCATCTGTCGTAGGCAGCACCCCGGACAGATAAGCAAACCATAGTACGACAGTCTATGATATGCTAACTCGCGCGGATATGTAGACCTGACGTTGACGCGTCGCTCCTGGGAGTGCAAGCGGCACTTCGCCGTCACTCGTTGCACCAACCATTTACGACTAAATGTTCCGCGGTCAACGCTGCTATGCGCCCAGTATCCAGAGCATGGGAAACGTCACGCACCTGATAGGCCACCTTGAGCCCCATGCCCCTACTACCGATGGATCGTTCGGGATCTGTGTGGCGAATGGACGTGGTGTATTTATTGGCAAGGTACATCTAAATATCCATTAACCTCTTACTGGCACATGCTAATCTGATACACTACCCTCTATCAGGCTTTGTTGGAGTCGATACCAAAGGAACACCGCCCCTCCCTTGACACAGAAGATGCAGGTCGAGATGTTGAGACCTTGTTCATAACCCCGATGATTATGATTGGTAGCGTGATGCTGCCAATCATACTCACCAAAGCCGACGATGGATCGCGCGTCCGGCTCGTGCTATACGCCTTCGTTGTCCCGAAGCTGCTAATGGGGATGTTTATTGGCGGTTTTCGGATTTCATGATGTCGATAGGATATCAGCGGTCGGTCCCTGGAATTTCCATGACCATAGATCTAGGAAACGGGTTGACGTGCGTGGCGAGAGGTGATAAATAGATAATACCATCCGAACGCCATTTCGTACCGTAGTCAATCACCCTTTACTATCAAAACCTACATGGTTATATCTTGAGAAGAAACTTAGGGTTCGCAAAGTTCACCGTCATAGCCGAGATCTATATCCCCACGCAGGCGCTTGCGCAGCTGACACGACTTTCTTGCGACCTCCATTCCCAAGCAAAGACGCAGCATATACGCGGCATATAGTCACTCACTTGAGCCCTGCATCTTCGCATCTGCACCTTTACTACTTCACGGCTTAATTCATCAGATATACAGATCGATATACACGACCCAAGACCATCACAACTAAGGAGCCTTCCTCGATTAGGATCCCCTGGATGTTGAAGCTACAGTTTCAAACACAGCATCTTGCATAATGCCCAAGCCTCTCTCTATACCACCATTAATCCCACTTCCAAACGATACCAATCAGAGGCCTAATAATCTCAATGACGAGAAAGAAGATATATTCGCGACGTTGTTCTCCCCTGCGACTCCGCGCGCGTCGCCCTCGACATCGCCCCCGTCCGGTGAGTCGAGCATGAGGCCCAAATTATCAAGGCCGCGGTACTCCCACTCTCGCACATCCTCAGCAGACTCCGAGTTCGGCTCGTTCGTGTCGGTGGCGGAAGACCCACTCACGCAGTTCGTGTCTGCAAGCGACTCTGTACCGTTCACCCCCCTGCAGAACTATGAATTCTTCGAAGGAGCGAAGGATACACAGGAGAAAAAGAAGAAGGGTGTACTCGATGAACTTTTGCAACACGAGGCGGATCCATTATACTTTTTGAGAGATGGTGCGAATATTTCACGTATTTTCTAATTCGAGCTTAAGGGTTTCCTTATCGTAGCGACGCCGACTGCTACACAGCCCGGTTCGCCCATACCTGGATCACCAGATGGTTCAGGACCGTCTGGCAGTGGTACCCCCCTCCCTGAGCTGCGTTCACGAGCTTCGTCAAATGCAAGTCAGCCTGTAATGGAGCAACCACTCATTGATATCGTGTCGAGTCCAGGCCGTCCACCTATAAAAGACCGAAGTACACCAGATTTATTGCTTCCAGACCCAGATGATAATGATAACGGGAGACCATGGAGGCACCCCACGCGCAGAATGAATCGCTCGGAACCTCCGCTAATGACGCCGAGCCCACCACCAGTGCCGCATCCCCCTGCGCGGGCCAACCCCAAACCTCGCAGCGGCGTGTTGCACGAGTTATTAGAGCACCAAGACGACCCATTATACTTCCATGCCAGCAACTCTGGCGCGAGTACGAGCGCAAGCAACTCTCGCACAGCGACTCCCCAATTAACCTCCACGCCCGGCGAAGTCTCGCTGCTCGACTTCGATACCCCCGAAGACGAGTCCGGCTGGCACGCGCGCTCGCGTTCTCTCTCCCGCCGACCCGCACACAACAATGCCCCCTCTCGATCCCTCTCGCCCTCCACCTCCACCTCGCCCCGCTCGCCCTCGCTCCCGCCGACGACGCCAATGAAGATCTCGCTCCCCGAGGTGCAGCGCGCGCAGTCGTACTTCATGCCCTCGTCCTTCGCCGCGTCGTCCGCGTTCCCCACGCGCTGGGTCTCTTCGCTGCTCTCGCGACCTGCCCCGCGCGCGGTCACGCCGCCGCCCCACCCGCCGGCCGAAGCAGAATCCTCGGTGCCCATCACACATGGCACGCCCTTCGCCGCGCACACGTACGTCCCGCCGTCCGGTGCGCCCGGCTTCGCGGGCGACCGCGCGTGGGACAAGGGGTTTGAGTTCGATAAGGAGAACGTGGAGCGCACAAGCGTGCGGCTGGTTGGGCGGAGGGAGACGACCACGCCGGTTCTCACTGTCGCGCTGGCTGATAAGGTGCGTAGGCTGCCGTCCGTCAGGTCATGGCAGACTAACTGAAGCTCGATTGAACTTGTTATGCAGCTTCGCGCGTATCTTCCTGCACTGAAGCGCTTGACGCGATCGTGGACGTTGCTTTACAGTTTAGATCAACACGGTATTTCGCTGAATACACTTTATACCCGGTGCGAGGCGCAGACAGGGAGTGCGCTACTAATTATGAAGGACTCGAACGACGCGCTGTTCGGGGCGTGGATGGGCGAGGGAATCAGGCCGTCCAAAGGAGCTTACTACGGCAGCGGCGAATCGTACGTTCTGTGTTTTCTACTCAACCAATGTACCTGTCTGATGATTGGTAGGTTCCTGTGGAAAATGCTCCCGGACGACCAACTGCGCGTGTACAAGTGGAGCGGCAAGAATGATTACGTCGCGCTTTGCGAGCCCGAATACCTCTCGTTTGGTGGAGGGTAAGCAGTCAGCTTCCCTAATCTCGTATTTATCTGATTTTTTTTTTCTCCTACAGTGACGGTCATTACGGATTGTACCTCGACGAAACGCTCTCGGATGGCTCCTCTGCACATTGTCCGACCTTCAACAACGAGCCACTATGCTCGCCGGGTCCACGACAAGGAGACTCTATAACCTTTGAGTGCGTTGCACTGGAAGTGTGGGGTGTCGGATAAGACTCGAAGAAATTGTCGCGGGCGCGAAGCTGGGCTTTGTCTCGGACTCGGACGTCATCGTTGCTTGCTCTCGTTCCACGTTACTCGCGCACTTGCTTTCATGGATTATGACCACATTGTAGTATCTACCCCACATCACCCACAAGGCTTGCTTTGTATCCGTACCTGTCGTGCTGTATTCCAAGTCCTCCATTAAACCTGACGGAAGAGTATTGTCTCGCTGCCGATCGTTTGGTCTGCGGCATGTTATCGTGGTTGGGTTGGGCGCATTTTTGCGTGCAGTGAAGAAGAGCTAGAAACATCGTGAATGCGCGATAATCGAAAATGACTGCCATTCATATCATGGAGTCGGCTTCTACGATATCTTCGGGCCCTTTGCTGAGGTGTTTTCAGTTTTGAATCGACAGTCATCGCCATGCGCACAGTCTCTGATGCAGGTAATGTCCATCGTATGCATACAGTTTATAGTCCTAGTCCATATCGTACATACATGAAACAGTGGGTATACAAGACACGACTAAGGTCATTGCCAATACAACTAATCAATCGCCACGTTTGATGTCGACCCAACTCTCCCCGCTCGACCTTCGAGAAGACCTGTATCTAGTGAGTCAACGTCGCCAGCACGGTACAATAGTCGATTAGTCAGACCTTTCGTCGCCGGCAGTCGCGGAAGGTCCGATATGTAGTTGTACAGTCTTCACCTCGAAGCCATGGAAGTCAAGAGTCAACGAGGTCGCGTCGCCTTGTCCTTCCACGGCGCGCTGAATTTGCAGTTGTTCTGTTTCATCTTCCAAAAGGTTCGTGATGCTAGCTTTGGCGACGGGAATATGTCCAGAGATGATCAGCTTTGCTTTGGCATGACCACCGAAGGCTTCGTAAAGCCTGAGGACTACTGTAGTGCTGCCAGAGGCTTTACCAGAATGGTCGTCGTCTTCTCCTCGTTTGATGGTCTCCAAAAATACGTTGCTGGCTCCTTCGACGACGAACGGGGATTTCGTGTTCAACAAGGGATACTTTTCGATATACGAAGAAACCAAGCGAACTATTGAAATTGAGTACATTTGTCAGTGTCCATGATATTTGATAAGGGTAAAAGGTGGGTACCATGTACAGGCGAATTGAAGAGATAACCCGCCATTGGGACATCCGATTCCAGGAAGGAGCCCTGGTGAGGTAGGACGGCCCAAGAGAATGCGTGTACGCCTACGGATGATACTTTGTAAGCGACGCTTGGTCGGGAAGTGAGCGAGACATACCTTGGTCCTGTTCTGCATCAGGAGCCGTCGCAGCGCGAAGAAGAGAGATACGAAGGACATTGCCGCGGCAGGAGAAACCGTACTTAGACTCAGAAAGAATCGCGACGCCGTATCCAAATTCACTGAGGTCAGCATACTACGAGCGACCGTTAGCCTTCCTGTATTGTGAAGGAGGGGGATGCCTCTACCTTATGCCCACAAACTTCGAACTTGGCCATATCCCACGTTGTGTTCTTGTGTGTCGGTCTCTGTACGTGCCCAAATTGCGTCTCATAGGTCGCAAAATCGTTATGAATGTCCAATGGCAGTTCGACTGTTTGACGGTCAGAACAAGCTACCGCTGGTCGGATAATTATGCTCACACTTCAAGAACTCGTGGCGTTCATGCCAATCAACCACAGCATCAAACAAGAAATAGGAACGTGAGTTGCCCTTCAAGGTTGCTATGGAATGACGATGAGAGCCACGTAAACTTCGGGAATTTTGGCAGCTCACCGGTAATAGCGTCCAAGGATATCTGAGTTGTGTAAGTTTAGCATGCATTAGAGGGAAGGGGTTTCGCACGACTCACAGTGACAGTAATGGTGCTTTTACCGTATTTGACAACAGATCTGACGGCAGCCCGGAGAGGACCATCCGCTACGATCGAAATATCGGTGAAGGCTAAGGGGCGAGCCGTTTCGAGATGATGGATTTCAACGTCTATGTTTACAAGCGTTAACAATCTCCTGAAATAAACGAGTTCGAACTTACCCCATGCGTCCCAATAGTTCGGTCGGTCGTCAAATATCACAAGACCGCCACTCTGACCTTTCGAGATCAGTTCTCGGCTGTCCGTAACATGTTAGCTAGTTATTTGCCATATTAGACTAACTGTGGTTTACCCAAGTTCGACGTCCAGCAGACTGGTGATTCTCCCTTCAGAGATAGTCAGTTGCACGCTAGCATTTCTGAGGATAAAGTGGTCAGAGCCGTTCGTAAACACTGGAGGGAAGAAGAGGGAAGAAAAAAACAATAAGCGGCTTGCTGAGAGTAGGCGAATAAGAAGACGGACCAGACGGGGGCATGCTGTTAGCGAACAACCCGGAAGCCTGTGCAAGGTGTCCTCCAGCGGAGCAATCCAGCAACGCATATCCAGTGGAACCATCCTTGGATGCCTGAACGACCTTGGATTTCAGATGGGGAGCTCCAGAAAGGGGTATTTCGACCACATCCCGCCGGGGGAAGAACGTAGTATTGAAGCCCACTATCTCCCCGGAGGTCTTAGGGATCGAAGCCGCACCAAGAGCGATGGACTTGGGGAAGAGTGCGCTGAAGGCTTCTTCGAGAAGTGTCTCGCCATCCTTGCGCACTTCCGAATACAATTTCTCAGCATCGTCGTACACCATACCGCTGTTTAACTTCAGAACAGTGTCAAGGATGGAGCAGTGAGATATCTTACATAGCCGAACCAGGAAGGACTGACTCTTCATGTCAGCGATACACACACTACAGCATAATTTAGAGGCTTACCATCGTGGACTAAGGGCGAGAGTTATTTATCAACATATTATCATAGATCATTGAGGTCAACTTACATTGATTGAGTAGAACTTTCTCCCAGCAAACGTCAATCTTGGACTTCGGGTACACGTAATCGCCCCTGTGGTATCTGTACAACGATGCCAAAGTGGCAACGTGCTAGAAAGAGGTTCAAAATCGAGATAAGAAGACGGGATGGTTGCATACTTCAACGTCCCTCAACAAAATCTCCGACTTCCTGTTACCCTTCTTGATTGAACCTAGTGTAAGATGAGAACATCACAGCAGGGTCGCGTATCTGTGAACATACCGTGCGAGGTATATGTGCCTCTGTGGAACTAGATGCAAAACGTTGATGAATGACTCGTAACTCAGGCTATGTGAGCTTACCTCAAGGTACAATTCACCACTCCTACATATGAGATAGTAGATTATTGAGAAACCTAAAATCTCAAGAACATGGAATGCGCACCAATTTGGTAGAGTCGTTCCAGCCTTCGTATCAGCCAGAACTCCATCGAAGAAGTCTTCGACCGTGTGACCCATGTTGACGGGGGGCAATTCGCGAGACTGGTTACTGGTGGCACGAATGCGGCGGAGCTAGGACATTATAGATGTTAGAGCATGAACGCTAGGATTGACCAGTGTATCTCACGTTCTCCAACATCTTGGACAGAGGTCCTCCTCCTCCATCACCATTTCCGAAGACAAGCAACGCGACATCAGACGACTCTAGGTTCTGCGCAATGGGAATCTTCAATAAAAGCACAACGCTGAGAGAGATGTCTCGGACCTTGTGGTTAACGACACCCTTGTTCACGTCTCCGACAGTCGCTTGTGCGGTATAGGTATCTGAGGCGCCTATATGAGCAACAGGTCATGGCCAAAATTATCGCACTAACCAACTGGCGTCATATGGCAAAGGACCTGGGAACCATCGATACCAACCCAATTGAAGGTCGAGTGTGGGAAAACGTTTCTAGACGACGATCAGATGAATCCTGATGGACCGACAACATAAATAGAATGGCTTGCATGTTATTCCTGCATGGCGATACCGTGATACTTTAGCAAACGACTAGTGGCATAATGAATTTGTGTACACACCAGGAGAGTTTCTGAGTGAAGAAGTACTTCATGCCAGCCAAGCGGATGAGTTGCGGGTACGCTCCGGTCAGGCCAAATGAATCTGGCAGCCAAGCGGTTTCACACCGCTGGCCGAAGCGCGATTCAAAGTATCTTTGTCCATACAAGAACTGACGGACAAGTGCTTCGCCGGACGGCATGTTCGAGTCATTCTCGACCCATGCGCCACCAACGAGATGGAACTTGCCTTCAAGGACTTTCGCCTTGACGCGGTCAAAGAGCTTTGGATATAACTGCATCGGAAGACAAACTCAGTGACGAAGCACAACCACAAATAATGAAGGCAGCAAACAAACCTCTTCCAACCATTTATACTGCTGCGCTTGACTGCAGGTGAATCTGTGTTCGGGGTAGCGTTCCATAAGATCGACCTGGGTGGACCACGATCGCGCGACCTTCTGTTGGGTAACACTGTACGGCCACAGCCTGTGTGAAAGACGGGTAGTAAGCGACTATGATCTTCCATAGAGTACATAAATCTGTACCATGCAGTGTCTATATGGCAATACCCGATGCCCCATATCTTCGCTTTCTTCGCACCTTCGTCGTAGATCTTCTCGCCCTTAGCCTCCCAACCTCGCCCAAACACTTCTGCGGCCAATTTCCTTGCGCGTCCAACACTTGCGAGATCGTTCTTGTCAAATATGTTCATAATCTCGTTCGCAGCGACCAATGCTTGGTTCTGCAGCGACGTGTTACCCGGCAGCGTATCGGCAATCTCGCGCAGGGTCGTGAAGTCCAAAAGGAGGCCCCATGCTTCCTGATTGGGTACGACAAGGTCTGCAGATGCAAGGCTGAAGTAACGGTTCATCTGTGCAAGGGAATGAGTGTCCCTTCATGTACGTTCCATGCAGACAACGTACGTCTGGAGGAGCAATAGTGTCGCCATTCCAGGGAACGCCAAACATGCCATTGCAGCTAGATTCTATAATGAGTTCATGCTTTCCCTTCTCCACCGCGCTGCGCGGTATGATGTAGTCAACACGTCGATCACCACCGTATCCTCCGGTGATACCCTGTAATGGAGTCCCGTCCGTGCTGAATATCATGGCTTCGCATCCAGGATCGAACTCAACTTAGCCATAGTCAGAATAAACCCATACGACACGCCTCAATTGTACGTACACTGTACGCGTTCATACTGCTGGAAGTATGCAGGGATGTTCAACGTGACTTTCCACCAGTGGTTCGTCTACAACGTTGACAAAGTCTCAGAATTATTTGTTTTGCATGCGACTGAGAGCTTACCCCTGCAAAATGGTCAGTATGACTTCAGACTTCTGAATCCAGAGTACAAGCTTCAGACTTGGCGCGGCTTGTACGGTTGATCCGTCAAGCTGCCGTTCCGCAGCTCATAACGGGCCATTCATACTGCCTACGGCGCCGCAAGGCAACAAGGGATGCATGGAGAACTTCAAAATGTTAAAAGAAGCTCACAAGAAGGTCCAAACGAATCTCCCTTCCTCGCTGGCTTGAACTTCTGCTTCATTGCTTCCTTGAACAATGGTTTGGACAGGCCCGGCGCACTCCAAACCTCAAGTTTGACGTGGTGATCATCGTCCACACGGTGAACGAAGAGCATAGATGAGAGGTTGACATCGGAAAAATGCCCTCCAGTGAAGGTCCCAAGTCGATTCTTGGTAAGGTCTTTGATCCACTTGTTCCCAGGACCGTAGTTCAGGTTCGGATAGTCTGGCAGTCGCGACGGCTGTGATGCAGATGAGCCATAGTGATTGTGACATCCAGCCATGGTGCTCAGCAATTGCTCAAGCTTTCCACGACGCGAAACGGTGTTTCGTAGACGTTGACAACGAGGGTGGAGTTCGGTCGAAGGCGTCAAGTTTGTAACCGGTAAGTAAGTTCATCAAAGGAGCATCAGAAACATCTAAAATTCGGTAACACCCGCCTACTTATCTTATTTACCCCAATCACTTTCGCTTGTTTACTACGCTTTACTTACACGGCGCCCGATTATTGGAGCATCTTCGCCAGCGAACACGACGACTACAACGTCCTGCACAACGGCGGAACGGTAACGACTCTTCAGGCACGCGAGGCCGCCTTCAAGATGCCGCACATCTTCCAGCGATACCCGCGTTACATTTTGCTTCTCATCGTGCTCATCGTCTGCTCCTTTCTGTACTTCAACGCACCATACTCTTCACACGTCCACCCTGCCGGATATGTAGGATTGCCAGGCGACCCAAACCTTCCATTGCGTGTACAGCGGGCCGAACGCGCATACCAGAAAGTAATTGAGAAAAGGCAAGCGTTGCTCAAGAAACACGGTCCTTCACCGTCGCAAGTTGTCATGTAAGTCTCAACACAAGTCTTTCGTGATATTGAATCAGCTGACCACTGCGACAGGTTTCCCCCAGATCAGCACCCGTGGCCTGCTTACACGGTTTGTCAGTGTCTTTTCTACCTGCAACCATTGTCGTTGCTCATCCTTTGTATAGGGGACTTCTTCCCCGCCGCATTCAATTGCCCACACGAACTAGAGCGCATAGGCAGCCTAGGGGACGGAGGCAAGTGGACATGTGGAATTTCGCGAGTGGCAGAGAAGCCAGATTGCATCATATATTCTTTCGGTGTGTGCCAGACCAATATACCTTGCTTTATTGTCCCTACATCGAACGTCGCTTTGGACAGGGATGGACTGGGAATCCGCATGGGAAGCGTCGGTGCTTGAGAACACTGAACATTGCGTCATTTGGGGATACGACCATCAGACCAAGTCTTTTGGTCGTCAAGTGTCTCACGCGGCTTTCAGTATGAAGCACCGTACGCAGTTCACGTCCCACGTTCAACTAGGGCCAGTGGACAAGCATGGACGCGGTGACGAGCCGAAACTATACACGCTCAGCTCGCTCATGAAGATGAACGGTCACACATTCATCGACATTCTTAAAGTCGACATCGAAGGCTACGAATTCGACACGTTGAAGCAAATTGTACAACCATATGTGGACAGTGGAGAGCCTCTGCCGTTTGGCCAGTTGCAGATTGAACTGCACGTCTGGAATAAAAAGTTCGCCGACTTCCTGACCTGGTGGGAGATGCTTGAGGCCGCAGGCCTTCGTCCTGTTATGATGGAGCCCAACCTTGTGTACGTGAATTATAACAGGCAGAGCGGCGCAGAGCTGGCAGAGGTACGTCGCTATTAGATCGGCCCGATGCTCTTTCCTCATGTACGTTCCAGTACACTTTCCTCAATATCAAGGGCAGAAATATCTTTGTCACCGACCCGAATGCGCCCTCAATCTCTGCCGACACTGCTGATGAGCCCGACGTGCAGTATATCCGGCACGGGCCCCGGGAGTAACACATTCTCCCACACACATCCTATCGACGACGAGACGCCAGCCCGCCATATACCCATACTAGTACTAATAGTTATCGAACACTCTAGCAAGTGAAAATCTGCCTCCCAGCGTCGCCGGAGCCATATGGTCGCCTCATAGCACATACGCCCGAACTCGACAGCTTGGTGACTGACGTTGCATGACGGGTTCTTCGACCAGTCTCGCGGGCTGACTGGTCTTGGTATATGGTACAGCTATGAATGTAGAGGGAGATGTGTTGTGTTGTTAGTTAGATCTATATAATTCGGATCTGGATTCACTGCCATCTGGATCGCCATTTATCACGCTGCAACGTCTCGGGATCTGCTCATTTCATTCACAGGAGAATGGAAGCTGTTATACAATCATTGGTACACAGAAGCAGTGATAACCGCAATGCGAGGACACTGTCAGGTCTTTAAATACGAACTATGTTGGGTAGACCTAAGGAAGGACGATTACACCCGTGCTTGACGGGTGTTTGGCACATATGCACTCGAACGTGGATCATAGCGTCCATGCATAGGGTGCCCAAAAGCACCGTTGGTGATAGCAAACATCAGGCTGATGGCTAGCAGGACGAATAGGATGATCCAGCCCATCCAGGCGAAAGCGACTAGGGCAGTGAGGAGGCGGCATGCCTCAAACTCATGGCACCAGTGTAGGTTGCCCCAGAATGTCTGAGGTGTGGAAAATTGGTTACTGACGTCACAGGGCAGTATGAATGATAGACGACTGCTTACAGTTGCGATAGCGGCTCCCACTAGCCACATAACGAACAGAATGAAGAGACCGACTATCTCTGCGGCGAAGGTGGAGCCGAACCCATAGTCATAGCTGCGATGGATGATGTGAACACTGGGCACGTGTTGACCGCGTCAGCGGCAGCGAATAGCGTTCAGAAAACTGCGAACTCACACCCAAGGAACCCAGAGGACTGTGAGAGCGGCGGATGTGAGGAGTTCAGCAATGATAGGATCTGGCCACCAAAACGTCAGTTATGGAGACCGCAGACATTTTTGAGCTCTTTACCGTAGAAATCGTGGCCGTTATTCAAAGGGTCTCCAAGAGGAAGGTGCAAGGTGTAGTGTAAACGAGCAGCGGTGAGACCGAGCAGCACAGCTGCGAACAGCCACTGTTCACAGACATCCTCGTAAGAATTTCCCCTCTGCATAACAGGAAGCACTTACCAAGGTGACGTAGAAGAACACTCTAACGCCGTTGATGGAGGCCATGAGGAATGGGAAGGTGACGAGGGATAGTGCCTATGCAAGGACAAGGAAAGTTTGTGAGAGGTTTAGTGAGAAGCAGTGGTGAGGGGCAAGGGTTTTATAGACCGCTCTGTGTGTGGCCAGAGGCAACGTGGTGCTAGTCCCCTCTTTGATGCAGGCGTCATTATCCCTATATTCTTGGCTGCCAACAAGGGGAGTCTTCTGCTCGGATATTATGCACAGCAGTGTGCTGCGAATGGGTACCCCTGAATAACCTCTCGGTGCTATGAGCGGTCGGTATCGTCCAGTGCAGCATACGAGCACATTCGATGCTCGCTACTTGGGGATCAAAGGGTGACCACATTTGGGAATGAAGCTATGCTTTGACGTAAGGAGGGGGATAGTCAGAACAGGCTTCAGTCCGTGGAGCCATGTCGCTAACGCGCGGAAGGCCTCATGTTGGCCACGAGGTATCATTGACCTATGTCTGGAGAGCCCATAATCATAGCAGCGGACACAACTCCTGAGGTTATGTTAGCAGCATGAATTGAGTGTACGGAAATGACTTACACTGCTGAGTATCTGCTGATGGAGTGTACCAAGCACTGGTGACTCCAAATATGATGTTGACTCCGTACACCCACCTGTTCCCACTTCCGTGCCGATGGCAACAGATATGGCCACATCGAGCTATGATTGTATGTGTAGAAGAGTCGCGGTATCGGCGAAGGAAGTTCAGTCATTTCACACTGAGCCGGGGTTCCTCAGAGATGAATAGAGACAGTCCGAGTAGCTGATAGCAGCAGTCGAAATGATGGCTCGTTTCTATGAGACGCCACCACCAGCGAGTAGTACTACTGCCGTAGAAACAAGTTGTGGCGGCGCCGAGATTGCAAGAGGGGTCAAATTTCGAAAGCTGGCAAGTTATCCCGGCACCTGAATGTCAGTCGTCTCACATGAGACAGTGTGGAACACGATAGGGTTGATACTAGACCTCCCGAGCGGCGCCGACTGCCAGTTCTCGTGTAGGGTCGGATAGTCAAGAATCGCAATGGTAAATAGCGAATAACGCAGATCTTCGGTTTTAGCGCCCGGAGTTCGTTGATCAACAAGTTGGTTGACCAGTGACCACGACGAGTCAATCGCAAATCAACGTCTATCCGAACCTGTACAGCTCTCAACATCTCTATTATATCCTTCGGGATGGATTATGCGACTATAATGGTCGTTCGCTGAGTTCATCTGCGATCAATGCTTTGCATATCTGTCCCGCAGAACTTACTATGGTCGCGCTGCTACTACTAGTCTACTAGTGGCGGTCAACCCGTGATACCTCCTTGGACATATCCTACTGACATGTGCTTAGGTTGACTTTTCAATTTACAGATCAGCTCATCTGAGCCAATGGGACGTGATATACTGGGAGTGCTAGATTGAAGTCTATGTATCATCTTGTGATCAAGATTTCTTAGTATCTCAACTGCGCTAATTTCCAGCATTGCGTATACATATAAGATGTAGGGAATAACCATAAGCGTTCCCTATGCAGGTTGATTTTTGACTCATCTTTCGAAAACCGTCCTAACGCGAATATGTCTCAATCTGGGTCTAACGCAGAGTTCATTGCTGCGTTCCAAGCGATGTAAGTTGCATACGCTCTGTCATATTTGCACCACCTCTCATCTTTGTTATGCACTAGTCTAGGGAATAATTACATCATATTCATCTGTGCGGGTGAGTCATCAGTAGTACATCAATGATCTTAGTTTACTCATGATGGAGCCATCCAGCTCTCGTGGCATATGAGTATGTCTTGACATTGCACGCAGAAGTCCACATAATTTTCCGGAAGAAATGGACAGGGTCGGTTGTACTATTTGTGCTCAATCGCTACTCGATGATTGCAATCGTGATAACTACAGTCTCCCCATATACGAGTCAGGTGCGTATGAGTCCCACAGTTCATGTGCTGGCCGCTTATAATTTGTTCACATAATTCCAAAAGTCGTGAGTCACCTCTCACCTCATCATATCTGTATCGCACTGAATGATAAAAGTTGTCGAGACACGGTCATCCTTATCGGTATCATCCACTCTCTTCCGATAATCACAAGTGCCGGTACGTCCAGTGAATTGTGAACGCATTTGTAATCTTGATATTCGATATGACCCAGTATTCTCCACACTGCGAGTGTTTGCACTTTCAGGGCGTAACGTCCCTGTATCAGCCGTCGTTTTGATATTGAGCCTGGCAAACTTGTCTATCTGGATAGTGAGTTTCCCGTTTTCTTTTTATGTTACATATCGTTAAACGTTTGTAGTATGAGTCGAGTGCCAAAACCTCCGGCGTGTATTTGGTTGTTCCGATACTAGGCAGCGGCTGCAGTTGGCAGACCAGCGTGCCTGATCGTACTCAGTATGTTCATCGTGCTAGAATTCTTGTGCACTTAAAGTCGCTGACTATCTCAGATGTAAGCTATCATTTAGTTGTGCACGTCATAACATTGATACATGACTTTAGTGACGATGGCTGCGGGAACATGCTCGATACTGGCGTCCATCGTCGTGATACTGGTTACATGGATCAAGACTTTTAGCCATGCTAGGGACGTTGCACAGCTTGGAATGAATGCCGGCCTTGGTAGAACGCTATTGCGAGATGGTACGCACTCATTCGAATTCCGATTGGATCGCTTTTAAAGGTCGCTGCTCTACAGGAAGTCTGTATTTCATGTGAGACTTCCCGATCATGATATTTGTATTGTGTTAAGCCCTAGTGATGCAGCGCGATACTGTTGGCTGAAATTCTCCAGATTGTGGTTAGTATCGACTCTTACCGTCCTGACACGCATCGCTCATTTTTACAATCAAGCCATGGCAAATGATTCAGGACGGAATATTCGCAACACTTATTCAGACGTAAGCCATGGGCTTCAAACCCTTTGTTTTACTGTCGACGTCTGATATAACCGTCCGAAGCCTTGTACCAATCGTTATATCGCGTTTCCTCATCAATCTGCGGCAAATTGCTGAACCTGACAATCCGCTAATCAACACGGAACACTTTTCGAGGTTCTCAGTCCCCGGATTTCGTGTCCCTTCCAGCCTTGACAGAGTAGTTGGAAGCATGGGCGAGCCCTTGGAATTTGGTGATCGAAACACTGAAGAGGAAGTTATCGGTGTCCAGACTAGCCGTCTTACGGAAGAGCGCGATACAGGAGCTCTAAGCTCGACTCATGTGGTTTCGACACTGTGAGGGAGCGGAGCCGGTAAGACCAGAGCCTTATCCGCTTCTTCAAACTTACCGACCGACTTTATCTAACATCGTCGTAGGTTAGTGTCCCAATAGTGTGTAGTTCTCAAGTTATCGGATCTTTTTACGCGCTCCTACTCTTCTTCGAGTAGACGGTTGTCTTGATAGCCCAACCAATACTACACACGCCTTCTTTAATTATTGTACGATGTATGCATTGAACAGGTTTGCGTCTGTTTAGAGAGACTCAGGCCTCAAACTCCAAACAGCACTCTGATGTCCTTTGATCGAAAGCAAGCACATAATTGCACGTCAAGGAACAGCACAAAGAAGAAGAATTGGAATAGCAAGTACTACGAAAGCCGGCTTCTCGTCGCGTCGTAACTTTACGCGTCACTGCGCGTAATACCTGGCGCACGTGCTCTGGCATCACAGTGACCGCGGGCAATTAGGATCTCGCGTCCAACGCAACCACAACCTCGGCGAATTTTCAGCGACCATTCGTCAATCATTTCAAGGGATAACGTATCAGTACAATGACCAGCGAAAGAACGGAGTTTATCCTTTGTGATTCTGACCAGGACGCTCTATCCGACTTGACCGAGCTTTCGGACTCAGAAACTCACCAGTCGGCAACAGTAGGAGTGGGCGCGGACTCTGATAGAGATGGTGACGATTCTAACGAATCGGAAGGCAGCGAATACTGTGCGTACTGCGTGTGTCTACTTGGTACAGCTCTCACTAACTGTGGTTGTGCGTAGTGGAGGAAAAGAAAGCACCTCGTCGTCATAAACGGCCGAAGACTTCTCATACCATGGACGCTGCGCCCAGAAAAGCTCGGACCGCGAAACCCAACCTGAAATCAGCAAAGAAGAAGTCAGCTTCTCGGAAGTCGTTGAGCTTACTTCCGACTATGCCCCTTGATATACTGTTTGAGGTCGGTAAACCTGAAATCATATAATTATAATCATGTTTCCTGAGTGTCCATCTCTACTAGGTGCTGGGCTACATGTCTCCAGCAGACCTCCTGAACCTCGCGCGCACTGCGAAGAATTTTCGTGAAGTTCTCATGACAAAGCGTGCTGTGTCGTTATGGAGGAGTGCCAGGAAACAGACCCCTATTGCTGGTACAATCGCGGTGGAATGTCCTCCAGAGCTATCTGAGCCTCAGTGGGCAAATTTGATCTGGGGCGGGAACACGTGTCAAGAATGTGGCGCCAAACCCGTCGTCAATGTCTCATTTGACCTCAGGCGACGTGTCTGTGTTCGATGCATGAAGGAACAGTGAGTCATCACGCTCAATTTGGGCACGCCACAGGCCTGACTTTTAGTTGAATAGCCTAGTCAAAGAGCCAGATTTCGTCAAGAAGTTTCCGGCTCATGACATGGATATCACCAGAATGATATTATATACATATGGTACGTTCTAACACGTGTTGACGCGAGTTTAAGTACATTTTCCTCGTAGTTGGGGCCTGGACCCATGGTTACGCCACCACAACTCGGTATTATTGGGACGATGATATCATTCGCATGGGTCAAACATATGGTGTATATCAGAAAGCCGTACAGTTACGCCAGCCGAATGCAAGAATAAATCTTGAAAAATTCAAGCAGGATCGAATCAAATTTGTCAAGGAGGCGCATCAAGTAGGTAACATCTTTCCGTGCTCATAAGTCATCGGCTTACATATTTGTGTACGGTTCAGCATGCACGGGAAGCCACTGAGTGGTATGAGGAGGTCGCTGTCCTGAGATATCGAAACACTGAGCAGATACGCGATCAGCGGTTGCTAGAGTACGTTACTTGATTATTTGACCTGTTTATACACTAACGCCTTATAGAATGCAAGACCGTCTCGTCGGAGAGGGATGGAATGAACGCGATGTGAGGATAGCCCTCGGATATGGACGGAGGGCGATACCTGCGAAGCCTCTTACTGAAGCAGGTAAATGATACCTGCCTGTAGGCTACTATCATCATTGCATTCATTGGCTAATGTAATCGCAGCATGGAGACGTTCATACCCCAGTTTGGTCAAGAAAATACAAACTGCAAGAGACGCAAGGCTCGCAGCAGAGCTTCAGGTGATTGTCATTGAGCGCAAGCGCGCTCTAAACAATGCCTACAGGGGGTTCTTGACGGCTCAGGCGCGAAGTTCTGAGGCGCTGTATTATCCCAATACTTCCACGCTGTTCGAGATTCCAGTCCTTCAGGAAATACTCGGCCAACCTGCGAGTGTTGTAGTCACAGAGGACAACTTCACTGTCGCGTTCACGAAGGAGCCATTCTCTACATTCATAGCAGACTGGCTCCGCGATGATCCCAGAAAGAAGGACTTTGCAATGCTATTATCCGGCGGGATGGGTCAAGGAGGCGATACTAAGCTCGGTTCCATTGGCCTGAACTCTGCACGGGCTGTTTTTCGTTGCACCAACATTTCGTGCCAGTATGGTCGCTTAGCCTGCGGATTTCAAGAAGCCGTAATGCACGAGCATCCTAGCCCATTTATCTCTACTTCAAGACCAGTAGACATGACGTTCGAGGCGAACTTGTCTATGGTAGTACACTCGCTAATCAAGGCGTTGGGATTGGCTGAATCTGTTACGTTTCGGGACCTCGATGCCTGCGGTGCGTGGTTCACATGTACGCACTGTGCTATCGCGTCCGGGCAGAAGTACGTCATGACGTGGCGACAATGCGTACGTCCCCGCCTTGTCTAGTCTAACCTGCATCGTCTTGATAGCCCTGCATTAGCTATATCATTACAAATCCCTGGAGAAATCCCATGGCGATCCATCTTCGCACTGGCAACTGCTCTCTGTGAGCCAACCTGATCCGCGAGACAAGTTTGCTGGCTGGTCCTGCGATCATTGTAATCACTTTCTGTCGAGAAAAGCCTCGAAACCGTTTGCCGCGACTGACCAGTGCGGTACAAAGACGGACGTATTGAACCACATCAAAGAGATGTAAGTATTCCGTTTCGTCTTACTCTATTTGCTCATTAATCATGTGTATATATCAGTCACGGAATATTGTCTCCTGTCACCGATAAGGACTTGTGGTGGCACCCAGGCTCATCGTTCCTCCCAGCTGTGATCACACCCTCGAGACCGGAAGAGGGTTCCATTTTCCGATGCTCTCATTGTGTCACCAAGACCCGTTCATTCCAGCTCCGCGGTGTCAAGGACCATCTAAGAGCAAAGTACGCCCTCATACTACATTTTCGACATAACACTCATGTTTTCCTTAGACATCAAGTGGGGAATGCTGTTATGAATACAGACTACTTCTCATATTAGAAGATATAATCATGTCACTTTTCTTCCCTCATATGCAGTATGATATATGTTTCAGATCGGTGTCTGTAATACAGATATTTGTGATTGTATGTTTAGACCAAAATCTAAAGTTACGTTGTGTTGGAATCCTGACGAGTGTTTGGTATCAAATATTGTAAATACATATAATAGGGCAATAGCATGACAGGAACATGACGCAAATCCCATCCTAGTAGTGTCCTTCAAACAGCGGAATTGCGGACCACCTGAGCCAAAACCATATAAGTGATACGCAAACGGTGAGAGCGAAACTACATACCTCCTCGACGTCTGCAGTCTTATCGATGGGAGTCTGAGGAGCGCTATTGCTTGATGACGATTGTACCAAGGTCACCGCCTCCCTACTCCTACCTGAGTCACTGGCCGGCTGTGAGTCCGAATAATAACCCTCTGGATCTTCGTCACCCATGTCGAAGTCATTCAGCGGCTCGCCGAGGTTGCCTGTGATGTTGGCCGGGATCGCGAAAGCTGGTGCAGAAAATTGTGAGAGATTCTCCATTTCAGTTTGTGATGGGGTATTGTTGTCGCGTAGGTTCATAATGAACCGAGATACGAGAATTAGCGGTATGCTACCGGAGTCAAGTCAGCATGGCCTTCCAGTGATACAAGAAGGGGAAAGCGTACAAAGTTACGATGGGCGAGATGTATGATACACCCTGTGCAAATTGTGAGACAACAAACGATACGGAACAAGCCCAGCATACCGCGTAATCAGAGACGACAATTTGTGCGATGTTTGCGGCCAGTAAAACACTTTCAGTACAGTCAGCAACATATCTCAGACAGGTTCAACTTTGCCTCACGTAAAGTAGATGGTGCCTTTATAGTAACGAAGTCAGAAAATATTACGTGATACGAATGGCAACAGCGTACCATCTCTTAGCAGCAAGGTAGTAATGCTGACCTTCATGCTTACCCGTCTAGCTTCTCGTTGGATGCTCCAAGTCTTCATCCACGTAAAGATCAAGACGAGAGCATCCGCTACAATGGCGCACAGGCGTGTTGACTTTGTGACTGCCTAGGGTTATTAGTCGTACGTGTGCGAATTTTCCCAGGTACCTACTTCTACAAGGACAGGATATGGTAGCGACGGCAGAATCTGCAAGAGATGCAAACTTACTTGGTAAGAACTATCTGAGAGCGAGTGCTCGTGACTTGACATGCATCGAGCACCAACCCTGTGGGTATGGGGGTGATAGTAGAGAAATAATACTGGTGTGGAGGGTTCAGCGATGTTCGTGGTTGTCACTCAGAACGCTCACAATATTAGTCGCAACTGGAACGAGATTTAGGGTAAAAATTAGGAAAAAGAGTGCGATATTCCGATTCCACAGTGCGTATACACGCAGCGCAGAGAAACCTATTCAACATAACATCTTTTGAACTCCGATAGCAGAGGCTAATTGTGACATGCTCACCTGCGAACACGAAGAACAACACCAAACTAACAGCCTCTGAGAGCCTGATGACACCCGTGCAATTGACTCTGGTATCGATATGCAGCTTTAGTGGTCTGGGAAACATCGTATCCAGGTGACGGGTACGCACGACTGATACACGGCTTGTTAGTGAGGAGTCTCAAACGGGGAGCAAGAATTCGCGTACCTTTACACCATCCGTAGTAACCGACAGAGCACCGTATAGAAGAGCTAAATAGCGATTCAAGAGGAAAAGCAAGGTGGCCCCGGAGAACTTCCGCTGCCATATCGTCTTGCGCTCCTGCTCGAAAGTGATCAAGTAATCGTACAACATGAGGGCTACGGAGCCTGATCAACAACAGTCCATTTGGTAACGAAACAATCCTCTCACCAGTTCCGGCAGTGTCAATGTAGTTCCCAATTTGCCTATTTTCCAACGAGTGAGACTCCATCTGCGATGTACTTGAGACAGGAAACTCACAACTGCTGAAGTTCACTGATAAAAGCGGCTGCTGCGTTCGGATCTGCCATGTTCGCTGAGGGGAATCAGCGTGGTGAGCCTCGTGTCTAGGGTTCGTCGTCTGTTTATATAGGCCAGGTGCCCGCTGAAAGCATCCGGAGGTTCGCTTCCATGCGTCGGAGGGTCATATCAGGGGACTGAACTTTGCTCCTCGGCTTGCGTCGGTCGGGAATGACTATCCACGCTCCACGGGTAAGTGTTCCAAGTTCAAACTTCGCTGCTTTGAAGCGCGATGATCATCATGAGAGGGGCGACTATCACTGCGCGATCGACACGCGGCGGAAGATTTACACCAAGCGGGCTGTTCGCGCTTGGCGCTCGTGGACGGGCGAGTTCGAAGCTGTGAAACCGGGGAGCAATTCGCTAGACATATTGCCTGCCCCGCGCATACTCACGCATGATGCGTAGAGATATGTTCGAGCAGAACCCTGCTTGAATGAGTCCTCGACTGAGTGAAAGGAGAGGCTCACCATTAGATTGATAGTGCTATCAGACACTGATATCCACCATCAGCTGTACCCGGCATCACTGCGTGCTAAGTTATGAGTCAATGCAGGAACCCGAGACATAGCCTCTCATGACCTTTGAACTTCACCAAGATTGGCCTCGAGCTGGACGTACCTTGCAATAGGGTGCACATCTATGCGTCTGAAGGGTTGATGAAACTCAAACCGGTGGTGCGGAGGTGATTGTGCATCAAACACTAATCACACAAGTGCCGATGCAAGTACTTATTCCCGTTTTTGCGTCTGCATCTTAACTTTCCGTAGCTCACCTGAACGTACGTTAGTACTTACGATATGATCCCGGGCTCCGATGTCGAGCTGACCTTGAAAGCGTGATAGGAGAATATACTAAGCTGTGAAGACGACGAGCGCGACAGCAACCACAAACAATTCATACCTCTTTCATGCATGAGGGGGTGCCAGTACTCATGCACCATGCCTGAGGGTGGGTCTTGGTGGTACGTGTATAGACGATGTCGGGAACTGAAGATGGGAATACCCAGGCTTTAGATCCTAACAAGGCCAAACAAAAGAGAAACGTGACGCGGCTCACGACAACCAACCATGACCCACGCATGGTATCAATGATATCTGAGTTCCTTACAATGAGAACTTGCGAACTTGTTGGCTCTCTCGACTGATATTGTACCAGCAACGCTTTGAGGACATCGACGTCGCGTCGGACTGGTCTCCCGCTAACCGTTCAGTCAGGGCGAATAATTATGTCGACTGTCCATCAACTGCATTTGGACCAGGTTCCTTACTCAATGACTCACATATTGTCCTTGCGAACGTGTTGCTATCTGACCTGCCAAATACATACACCAGATTATATATACCGAGTTATGCGAGGCATATAAGATAACAGCATAAAGAGGGCAAAGAGATACGCGATGATGAGCTGTGTGTTAAACTCTCACGAATCCCAAAGGGGGCCAAAAGCGTGCATGCCGTTTTCCTTGCAGCCTTGCATGAGTTCTGCGTTTCCCTTAGGGTTTGAAGTGATGATGACCACTATGTGGATATATCTCAGCTTGACCATTCAGGCTACTAGAGGCGAGAGTACACACCTTCAGCTTCAAAAGCGACATACAAGTCCTTGAGCATTTTCATGGTATCCGGACGACGGCCTTCCTTTTTGGTATCAAACAAGATATACCGCTCCTTCGGGATCTTCCGCTTGATCATATCGAAAAGCACAGGACCGAAGGTCTTTTCCATGTCAGAACCAATCCAGATGAGGAACCAGTTGTCGAGCTGAACGCAGGTTGAAAGCACAGCACCAATTCCAGAGCCCGTGCAGATGGCGATGCCACGGCGATAAAGGTGGCAAAGATACGGAAGACCGGCAAACTGGATATGGGGTCAATGGTCTGTAAGGAACTGGCAGACGTGTAGCGCACCTTCATCTCACGAGTCCATAGATGGGTAGGCGTATCGACAACGAGACTGCGAGTCCAGTCGCCTTGCACGCCGCCAATCATGTAATGACATCCGCTCTCGACACCCTCTGAGATGATACCGAAGCCATGGTATTCCATGATTGCAGAGCGGCTGATGCGTCCTAAAAGTCCTTGCTGAATACCGCGCTGGAACTTGATAATAGCGACACGCGGGGAGGGCTGGTTACGCACGACTCGTCAGCAAGCGTATATAATACTCGACCAAAGGACGAACCGTTGTAATCTCAACTGGAACTTTGCGAACCGTGAACCAAGGGAGGAAGACTCTAGAAATAGACTGAGCTGCGGTGTTAGAAACGCAAAAGTAATCTGTTGCTCACAGTATGGTTATGAACAACGCATACCAGAATTCTTGCGCATGCGAAAGACGACGACCCGATCCGGTAAATCCGCCATCTGCGTTCAAACTGTCGGTGAGGCAAACAAATATCCACACCATAGCAACTGCGCTCCAGCCAGCAAAACGATGGTGACGCTCGAACACGCTGTGGCAGGGCATTATGAATATAATATGCTGTCAATGAGCGAATAACTCACTTGTGATGATTCGCACGAATCCAAGGGGCAGCTGCAAGCATCGCGATACCACAGGTACCCACAGTGATGACTCCCCAACCAAGGATGACCTTGGGCGTGTGCTTGGCAACGTGATTTTGAAAGTTTCGGACAACGATGAATATGAACCAAGCGATGCCGGATGCAGCACAGCCGGAGTGGATACCTCCAATGTGTTGGAGGAATGCAGTCCACCAAATCCGTACCCAGAGTGGTGTCCACTAGAAAAGAACGGTAAGCGGCCAGAACTTATTGGTCCATACGAACAGTGCAGAACGTACCTTTTGGAAGACTTTAACAACTACCCAGAAGAGGTATCGAAGGAAGAATTCGTTGCGGCAGGCGACGGCAGACATAATGTTACCCAGAGCCAACGCGGCACCATGGTGTTCGGCGTATGGGAAATGATGAGTACAGGCGACAACGATTCCAACCATATTCAGAGCGAAGACGAAGGTAAAAAGCTGCCGGTAAATAAGTATTGACGTGGTAATACAGGAGCAACAGAAGAGGCTCACCATACGGTACGGATTGTACCAAATCCTAAATCGAATCCAAGGGCTAGTTGGCTTTGCCAGAGCGGTCTTGACACCCTTGTCTAGGACAGGCACAACATAGCGTGCAAGGGCTTTCTCGTCCGAATCTAATCTTTGCGTGACATTATCGATGTCGACCTCATCGATCGAACAGGTTGCTGAGGTGTCCTTGAGACTGGACGTCTTGTCCTCCACCGTGGAAGAAAGTGTGTCACTGACGCACGAGATAGGACTCTCATCTATGACATCGACGTCATGCACCAGACCTGGAGATGTCAACTCAGCACGACCAGTTGATCCTGCAGAAGAGACAGGGAGAGGAAGGGTAGAAAGAGGAGACATGGCGCAACTGGTCATTTTGCTGCGAGGCAAGCAGTGTCGATGTCTTTTTCCCGAAACATGAGTTTCATTTTATACCACTGCAGACCACTGCGCATTGCCTTCCAGAACGCTGGCAACCTAACCTATGGCCTTCGCATTGCGGTCTTGGTAGGAAAGTACAAGCGCAAATTTGGTTGAAGTCTCGCATCCAGGCGCGTTCCACTAGTCAACGCGTCACGGACTGACCCGCCACGAATTGATGCGCTTTGTGTCCAATTTAGCTCTGTTATACAAATTAGTCTTGACGATTTTGAACGCGTTGAAGAAATCAGAGGAATACGTACAGCGAAGTGTGCTGCAGTGGGGCCTTGAGGGCGAACGAGGCACCCAATGTCGCTCATGTAACACATCCTACAGTTCATTCATCCTACGGCCAGAAGACCATAGCGAGACAAGTTTTGAATTTTGTCAGACATCTGCCAGACCTAATGTTGTGAGGCAGCCGCAAGGCAGCCGCACCTGCAGGATGGGCCGATGATTCTCAAGTTTGATTGTGGTTCAATCATGCGTCACTCCAGAAAGCACTCCTAGCTGTTGGCAACAATGATTCAGAATAGCAGACAAATAAGAAGTCACTTAAGATTTACGATCTGAACCCGGTGTCAGGAACCCACAAGACATAGAATCGGTGTAGCTGGCAACGTCGTGAGCACTGAGTACGAGCGTGCCTGAAGACTGTTGCGCAAATCTTATCTAAGCGCCTACCAATCATTTCACATTAGGAAGGTGTCTAGGATGACTGAGAAAAAACTTCTGACATGTCTTGACAGCTACACTCGCGTCCTACGTATTTTGAACTGGAATTACAGTCAGACACAGAAGTGAAACTCAGAACGGCATATGCTCATTCACAACCAGAGCAGTAGAAGAAGATAGAAGTGAAGTGCCGGTGCTCCGATCGTGTCATGCGTGGCGGACGTGGTAAATGCTATCCAGCACCGGCGGAAGAGGGCCTGATCTATAAACATCCAAGGGACTATCATAAAAAGAGATGGCTTATATAACGTTGTGACAGTGTCCGGACTCAATTAATGCAGGCTGTCAGGGATTCTACGTCAAGTAAGTAACACATCAAACATCCGCATAGTACAGTGCGAATCACTGCCACAGTTCTTCTCCGACTGTGAATCGCAGCCATAATGAGGATTGCTGCAATGTTGGGCTGCTAAACGCCATACACTCTGCCTGTAGTACTTGATTGTATACCGTGGTCACAGTCCGTGTACTGGGACATTAGGCTTACGGCTTCGTCTTCAGGCTAACAGCAGATTATATGAATCGGAACGGTTGTCACTCGTGGAAGACAAAACTCAGGAAGCGTAACCCGTGGCTAGGAGATATTTCTGTATAGACACTGATTGTCTTGCGCTTGCATATTCATACGGCGACTTCAAGTCTACTGGATCACCAACTAGGCTGACAGACCAACCAACACGATAGCTCACGATTGAGGCTCCCCACCGTGACGGACGCCGCGCGCACACCGCAACCACGAGACCGGCAGCTCAGTATATGATTAGCAAGACAGGCGGAAACTCAAATTTGTTTACAAGCGCGGTGAACTAGGGATATATCACAACAAATGACGAGATCCATGCCCTTGTCCTACCTCCAGGGACCTATTGCTACTGAATCTCATCATCAGCAGGCGTGCTGAAATAATAGAGATAAACTGCACGTACATCCACTAGAAAGCGATGTATACCATGTCCGCAATATACAGGATAGTATCGGCCCAGCTGCTGGCATGCCACTTCATCCCAGTAGGCGTAACCTCACTAACAGTGAGGTTGAGACGCGGGTTGCGGAACCTGTCGAAATTGGCGCCTCTAATCGCGGTGAAAACTCGCGGAGTGTTAGCGAATTGAGTCCCGGCGAACGAGATATACCCGGTGTTGTCTGACTGGGGCTGTTGAGGAGGCCGAATATCCCTTGTGCTGTACGTGCCGCTGATGATATCCGTGCGCCACGCCGGGTGTGCGAACCATGTTACCCAGGCTCGATATGTACGGGAACCATCCCACGAGCTGACATGAAGTGTGAACCCATCCTTAGTGACGCCATCAACCCAAACTGTGATACGAATGTCGGTATCGGAGCTCGTATCGAGCCCATGAAGCCAGGCAACCACCTTCGGCGGCTCGTTGTATGCGTGCGGGAATGGAATCCATTGCGTCGTCTCTGGCTGAGGCTCAGTATCAAATTGACCGTGCTGGAATTCCTCGCTCGACGAGGGGACTTGCAGCCAATTGAATGAGGAACCATAGAGCACTGTGTCTGCCCAAGACACGAGACTCAAATTTGCGGCATCGCTCATCTTCTGCTGAACGTCGGCCCTAATGCGTAGGTTCCTGTCGCGGGCAAAATCGAGGTATTTCAGGCCGAGAAGGACATCGGGGGTAGCTCCTGTACGAGATGCGAAGCGAATCGTGGAGGGGTTGTCATGTTGGAAAGGAACAACAGTCATGTATGAGCCCGTCTCGAAAGTGATAGGTTCCGCTTTGCGGATAGATGGCGCAGCAGCAAGTATCTTGTCTTGTGTCTCTTTGTCGAAGAGATCGATGACCGGTTCGACACGAATGGTTCGCGTAACGGACCAGTTGTACGGATTAGCGAGACTTGCTTTCCATCTGGTGATATCATTTTCCCTGTAACATACACATAATCAGTAACGGACTTAAGAGTGAAGGTAATAACCGGTTACTGACTGGGTAATACCCCCCACCGTGGTGAAGGTCTCGTTTTCATATCGAGACGTCGCTGTGCTGCTGTTCTCAGTGCGCACACCACCGCCCACAGAGCCTTCTAATTTAGAAGCAGGACCAAACTTCTTCGCGAGGGCGAGCTTCATCTCGGCTTCAAACGTTTGTTTACTAGTCTGTGAGCGCCCTTTAATCAGCGATCTGAGCGAATAGATTCTTAAGAAATAGACGGACGTTCTCAGTGTTTGTCGTGGTGGAAGTCGTATGCTTCATACCACCCATCTCGACCGAAGCAACGTACACGTGCCCAAAGCGAGAAAAGACTTCCTGGAGCCTGGCCGTGCGGCTAGCGGGTTCAGCAGATAACGCCTTGTCGACAGCCTTCTTGAGTTCCGGGTGCGGTTTCAGCTCGCCCAGGAACGTTGCCTGACACATCGAATACATGTAGCGGCCAGTCACAGAGACGGTCGACGAGGATGACGAGCCCGTAGACGAAAACTCGACGGACGCTTCCAGACTGCCACTCACGAAAGGCGAGCTGGCGCTAAGGGCAAGTTTAGCCCAGCCGCTCTTTGCGTACGCAGCGGCACGCGCAGAGTACGAGACAATGACTTCCTCGCCTCCCTGTTCGGTGTCCACGAAGTGCACAGTGTCAATGCCCACATCGGCAACAACCGGAAGGCCCGAAGGACGGGGGCCATCAGCATCGCGTATGTCAATGCCTGCTCCCAGTCGGCTGTTCTTGAGCTAGCATACTATTTTTAAGCATAGAGAGGGAAAAACAGAGATGAAATCATACCAGTATCCGAGTTTCGACATCTGTCAACTCGTGGACACGACGAAGGTCCTCAAAAGCGAACGTGTTATCCTGATGCACTAAGCTCTTGGCCTGCGCAAGCGAGTCCTGATCAGACGTAGACAAAGCGGCGTCGGCGGTAGCGTGCGTGAAACCTTCACGAGCCTGTGAACAAAGCTCAGAAAAGTGACCATATCGTCAAGGTGAGAAGCGAAACATACAGAGACATGCTGCGGAATAGGTGTAGCTTCCGTCGCAACAACAGTGGCGTCCACGACTACGATCTCGCCATTCTAACAGATGCATATTATCAATAAAACGTGTATGTCGAGGTAAAGATAATGCAAACCTTGAGAGCGTCTGCCCATTTTATCTTCGCCTCTGAGCTCTTACCAAGAGCCCTGTTGTTGACAAAGAATTTGTCGTTCCCGTCCATGACTTCGTCATCCAGCAAAACCACGCGGAGGTCGGCCAGTGTTGCATCCCCAGCGATGTACGAGGTAAACTGAGTGCCAAGTCTGTCGGATGCGTCGACACGCTTAGTGATATTAACAGCGACGAGTGAATCAGACATGCTGGTAAGTGCCCGGAGAAGAGATGTGAAGTGCGAATGGCTGTGGCAAGATGGCTGTCCGTTTTATAACGTCCTCATACTACCGTAGTCGAACAACTTGAAGGCACGAGACATCTCGGGCTCAGTCGAACACCGAACACACGGGGAGCCTGAGGTGAATACGTGTTCCTGGAGTGCCTGTACAAACGTCAATCGAAATCAGACATACACTCTAGGCGTACCTCAGCTGCTATCGGCCTCAAAGAGCACCGACCACCATAGGAGGCAATTATGAGCTCGTTCCTGAGGTGGTCGCATCGCGTAAACGCTAGCATCGAGAAAGCGTGCCTCACTCGCGTTCCTGAAAGAGCCCGCCGTCGGTCTCGCAAGACGATGCCTGAACGTCGGATATAGCATTGCACCGATTGAGGTGCCCCATATTGTTTCATTTCAGACCCTGACTAGTCTTGAGGGGGTGACCTCGACGGTCAAAGAATGCATCCTATCACTAATCGCCACGGGAAATGTAGCCTGACGTACTGTCAAACTTCATGTTTTCACGATACGATCCCCGGCATACCTGAAGAAATTCTGACAACGAGTAGGACACGTTGTCGTTTGGGGTGTCCCATTACCCAACATGGTCGCGGAACATGCCTGACACTGACAGCGAGCCGCAACTTGGCCTGGCAGAGCGCCCATCCCAGAGGCGCATCACGTGCGCCACATCCGAAGGCGCAGATTCAGGCGCAGTTCGACTTTCTGCTTCCCCCATTCTCTTCGCGGGATGGACTACTGCTTGCCGTACTGATGTCAATATGCACAAGTGTCCAAAGACGTTGCTGCAACCACAGCCCCTCTCACTGTTAGTATACGAAAGAATTCGATAGAATTGCTCTTTAAGTTGGCTACTTCGAGTTCTTTCCTCCCTTCGCTTCTGCTGACTTTTGAGCGGACCATCTGTACTCTATCGACTATCCAGGTACTGACAGCTTACATGACGGAAGACATCTATGCCAACAAATCTGTACGTTCCACACTAGAAAAAGTACCGATCCGTCTGACTAGTTCATTACTAGGCTCGTTAACCTTCAGCCAGAGAACGAGGCAATTTCTATTCAGATCCGGCAGACTATGTGTCGGTAAACCGGGACGATTTTGTAGGGATTCTACCAGTGGTACTACGATACCGTCCGCGCTCTGCAGTGAGTAACTCTTGGATTGTGTCTCGACGGATCAAAGGGTCCCCTAGGAAGACCCTCGCCAGTAAATTGCTCATTTGCCTCTGTACGAGATCTTCGTATCTCGGATCGATCTTTGCACGTGCCTCGCGCATACCTCATGACACTGCCTCGCGGCTTGCATGCTTGGGACTTGCTTGGAACCACCGTTTCCGGCTCGCCCTTCAAGCTTCAATCTTCGAGTCTGTACTCAGTACATCATTTTCGAACTCATACTCTCTGCCTCCAACCTTTCGCTGTAGTATGCGAACCTCGGAGGAACAATCTACGCCGACAATAGAAACGTACGCGTCACTGAATTGCAGAGCCCTTGTACTTGCCTTAACAGTTTTTGACAGGCACACAATCATGGCTGACTCAGCTACTGACGATGCTGTTCCGGTGAACATCACCAAACGTACCAGTATAAGTACAGCTGTCTTGGAAACCAAGTATATATGTTATTGCGCCTCCGAGGGGACTCTTGCCGAGCTAGGGGATGTGCTACTGGAAGACGCTATCATAGAGGCGAGCGATGCGTTTATTTTTGCTGGCAGAATAATGGGAAAGAGCGCTGAGGGAAGGACAAAATGGGGTAGTGCCGGTAAGGTGGGGGTGTCACATTTTGTGGCGAGACTGATTGTGAGCTGATACGCCATGATGACAGAATGTGGACATTGTCATTGCTAGCATAGATGCTAACAGTCACTACGAAGTCACTCGCAAAGTTACTCTCCTAGTGCCGACTGTAGAGTCTCCCTTACTCGAGACAGGCGTTTTCAACACGTTGACGATTCGTCCCGCAAACCGTCCTGCACACGACAACCATACCAGAATCGAATATGTCTCGCAATCCGAATCATCCATTCCACGTGTCCTTCTTGGTCTGAGCGCACTCGACTTCTATTATGGCCACAACTTGCGTATCGAAGCTGCGCTGGAGCAGGTATCGCACAACAGTGCATTGATAAATCTTCAGTCCTGGGGTGATACTGTCCACCATGGATCCGCCTGCAGCTGGATCAAACTTCCCCCATCCGAAGAAGAGCAAGGATGCAGTTTCCAATGTGGCAGATTGAAAACGACAGAATATAACTCTTGCGACAAATCCCCGACGGAGACGACACATCGCGTTGTGTTTGAGCGTCCGTACGATTCCCCCCCTGTGGTTGCCGTATGGTTTGACACCCTCGACGTCGCCGCAAACCACGAACAAGATACATCCGTGCGCGTCTGGACGAATTGCGTCACCGCTTCGGGATTCACGCTCAACATTGATACCTGGAATAAATCAAAGTTGTTCCGCGCAGGTGTCAGCTGGCTTGCGTACCCTACACAGCGTACAGATATCACGAGTGGCTCATATAGCACGAACGAGATCCGCTCGGCAAGCTGCCCGAGATTGCAGAATAGCGGATACACGTGCTTTACTGGCACACGGTTTACTTCTGTCCCTCGAGTGTTTCTTGCACTCAAGAGCGTGAGTTTTGGCCGTGGGGCTAACACGCGCCCGAAACAACTTAGCGCGAGCGAGGTGACGACGACAGGAATGACCTGGCACATTGATAGCTTTTATGATACCGTGTTGCACAGTGTCGATGTATCCTTCATTGCGTTCTAACATTTGTATTCACTGATCGTATTACGAAACATATGCATTAGCCTGGTCCCAAAACCTCATGAACCGTGTGATTTTTTTCAGCCAGATGTGTATGACAACCTACTTCTTCTCAACCAGATATATACAACGACCGTTGTAGATATATGGATATTCTATCGGAGTGGTAGCTCGCAATATATATCTGGCAATGCCGATCAAACCACCACCTTCTGAGCTACATCTCGTCCTCTTCTTGTCGGTGCTACTCAGTCCGCATCAACAGCAATCAGCGAGTCGACAACATCGTTCGACTTACCGAGAAATCGCGTGGTCGAGACCTGTACGAAAAGGGAAAGATGGCAGCGTGCGATCCTAACAAGGACAAACACAGCTGTCCCTGTCCCGTTGCTACCTCAGTTGCTTCGCCTCCTTCATTACAACTGCCTCTCAACCTTTATATTATGTCCACAGAATTTGATACGAATTTGATGCTATATCCATAGTCAAGACTATGAAGCTGCGAGGCGAGGATGAAAATCTCGTAACATGTTTACGGGTATCTTGGTCAGTCCTATCATGATCAACCGCCGTACATCAGGTCTTGTCTGCAGACTTACGGGCTATCCTCTTTTGTGACATGGAAGGATGTCTGTAGCAATGCTGGATCTACTCTTTCGTACCCATCTTACGACTTACTGTCGGCGACGGGCCCCGACGCTTGGCGAACGCCAAGCCAGCACATAAAGGCTGTCTCAGACAACTTTGAAAAGGGTCTTGCATCGAGACTCTATGATTCACAAACAAAACTCCTTGCACCGAATCGCTTTTTTCGACCCCGTAAGATGCAAAGTGCCTCAAATGATGAGATGCATCCTGTCGACGTTCCTCGGCTCTGGACTATTTCATTGTCACTCTGGATGTACGTTCCTGACTTGTCGCGCCTTTGTTCCAGTCTTCACGCCCCCATACTCAGTCACGAATGATATGAAGACTTCAGCATCGTCCAATACTCTATGAAATACGTGGACAACACCATGCAATGGCGTGCAAACGAAGACGGTCTCGCGACTATCCTGTGGCGACAATGACACGGTTTATTGCTCAGGCGCGTCTTTGACCTTTCAGATATCATACTGTCCCCGAATCATCTACTGAGGACTGCATTCCAGCTCCCAAGAATATCTCCCCACTTCTGAGCCTTGTCAATCTTGGCATCCGCTTGATTTATGCGGACGGACGTTCATCATCAGCGATCCGTTCATTTTTCAGTCGTACACACCCCATCGGTTTCAGACAGTCCTAGCGGACTAATCTCGTCCCTTATATCCATTATTATCGGCTCACTCACTTCGGTCAGTCGTACAAATGGAACGTTCGTTGTCTCTGACAGTGCATGATTATCCTATAGATGTCTTACAATTTTTCGATGAGGTGTCAGTTATACCCTCATGGAATTCATAGAACGTTGCTCTCCCTTGAAAAACAAGACATAGGGATGGGCATATAAGAACAGACAACACCCTATCGCACTCTTTTTTCTCCCAGTGCCACATCTCTTACCGGTGTTCATCGCACCGGGTGCCTCAGCAAAATGCGTACTTCTTTCGCCCTCCTCGCGAGCTACGTCGTTCCCAGCGTCCTCGCGGCGACCTGGCAGCTGACTGACACCCATGTCGGCGCTGACTTCCTGAACACCTTCACGCACCAGGCTATCTCTGATCCTACCCATGGGCGAGTGTGAGTGCAATCGTCAATATACGTGCACAATACCGCTCAAAGAGCTCCTGCGTTTTGACTCGTATAGTAACTACGTGGACCAGGCAACGGCTGTCGCCCAGAATCTGACGTATGCCAAGGGCAACTCTTTGATCATGCGTGCGGACTACTGGACCCACTTGAACCCGAATGGTCCTGGACGGAACAGCGTGCGTATCCAAAGTGTCAAGCAGTACAGCAACCATGTGACTGTGTGAGTGGTTCTACAACGTTCAGCAGAGTGCCTTGTTGACAGAATTCAAACCCTCGATAGCTTCGACATCCGCCACATGCCCCAGGGATGTGGTACCTGGCCTGCAGCCTGGGAGACAGGAGACGGCTGGCCTGGTTGTGGTGAAGTTGACATCGTAGGTTACAACTCTCCTCCTCTCGTTACCAGCCTGACCGAAAGCCCGTCTTGATGTCCTTCTGCTTTTGCTTCTGCTTCTACAAAGTAAGCATTTCTTCTTCTACAGCACGTATGTCGCCACTAACCCCGCTCCACCGCCAGGGTCGAGGGCGTGAACGACCAGTCGCCGAACCAGGTGACGCTGCACACGAATCCGGGCTGCACCATGCCCGCCAGCCGCGGGCCCATGACGGGCCACGCGGGCAACAACGACTGCGAGGGCAACAACGGCTGCGGCGTCCAGGCGCCCACCGCGAACAGCTACGGCCCGTCGTTCAACCAGAACGGCGGCGGGTACTACGCGATGGAGCGCACGGACACCGCGATCAAGGTCTGGTTCTTCACGCGCGGCAACGCCCCGGGTGACCTGTCGAGCGGCGCTTCGAGCGTGAACACCGATAACTGGGTGTGTTCTGCCTGATTCGCTTTCTTGTTCAACGGGAAGGGCTGATGGCTGGTCTGCAGGGCACACCGATTGCGTACTTCCCCAACACGCAGTGCAACATCGACAACTACTTCAAGCCGAATAACATCATCATCAACTTGACGTTCTGTAAGTCATCTTCGTAGATCACATCTAGAACGTAACGCTGACGAAGTCGTAGGTGGTGACTGGGCGGGCGCGGTATACGGGTCTTCCGGATGTCCCTCGAACTGCGTTGGTTAGTGACGTCGTATACATAACTGGACACCCCACGGCTCACTCAATCCCCAACAGACTACGTGAACAACAACCCTAGCGCGTTCGTCAACGCGTACTGGGACATCGCCGCCGTGCGCGTGTACCAGAAGTACGTGTCTCAAACTTCAAACTACATTCTCGCGCGTCGACAAAGCTCACTGTTCCCGCGTTAATCGTGACAGTCCGACGAACTCGCCTCCGCCCTCGGGCAGCACGCACCGCATCCACCCGAACGGCAACACGAACAAGTGCCTCGACGTCGAAGGCGCCGTCTTCGCGAACGGCACGCCTGTGCAGATGTGCGTATACTCACCCTCTTCCCCGCGCCTCTCCCATCCAACGCCTAACGTTAATAATTGAAATTATCAGCTACGACTGCAACGGCACCGGCGCACAGAACTGGGTGATCAACTCGGGCACGACCGCCGTGCAGGTCGCGGGCACGAACTACTGCCTCGACGCTGGTACTTGTGCGTCTTCTCCTTCCTTTCCTCTCTCTCTATGCGATTCTGATCTGAGTACATCCGCATCTAGCTCCGACGAGCGGCACGCAGATGAAGATCTGGGAGTGCTTCTCCGGGCTCGCGGCGCAGACGTGGTACTACACCGGCGACGACCGCATCTCGCTGCAGAACCAAGGTCAATAATCAATCCTCGTTTCTTGCTTTTGCTTTTAGTCGCGCGTCGCTCAATCGCTGTGGGTAATGCTTTGCAGGCCAGTGCCTCGACCTCACGAACGGGAACTCGGGCGACGGGCAGGTGATGCAGATCTGGCAGTGCACGAACGGCGACACCAACCAGGTGTGGACGCTGTCATAAGTCGTAGAGGACTCGACTCTCTCGTACACGTACAAGATTTGTCTCTCTCGTAGACGCAGAAGACTCGTTTCTAGGGTGTGGCTGTGTGTGTAGGTACAGCGAAGGCCCACAACCACGAAGGCAAGTAAGACTTATGTCGTTATATAGGGCTTAGGCTTTGTAGATCTCTCCTCGGTATCAAGTGTCGAATGTGAACTCAAATGTACTTTTATGTTATGTTGTATCCCTTACCTCTTCACCTGAGAGTGGAGAGAATGACGACAACACAACTTCGAAACAGACGCGATGTGGACGACGGCAGTGTATATGATGCTAGTCTGACGTTGAAGTCAACTACGCAGAACAAAAACAGAAAAACAAAAACAAAAACAAAAATAGAAGGGAAAGATTATGTACGGAACATGCAATAACACACGAACGAACGAAAGCGAAAGCAAACAAAATACACAACGCCCCGAGTCTAACGCTTTCTCCAGCCTCTTATATCCGACTGTCTATACCGAGAGAGCGTGAGCGCGAGCGCGAGCGAAGAAGTGTAACCAGCGGCAGTCTGTCTATGTCTAAAGGTACGAGGTACACCCCTTCGCCTTCGCCTTCTCCATCCTCGGTCCACTCTACGCCATTTCCTGCGACCTATTCCATTCCTCATTTCCTCATTTCCTTATCCCTACCTCCCTACCTAAGCACAGCCCCCGCCCCGCCCATCCCATCCCTCACCCCCCTCACCCGCCCCAAATTGCACGTCCTCTTCACCTCAACCTCCCCGCCCAGCGCGTCCTCCCACCACCTCTCCCCCTCGCGCACGTCCCGCCACCCCGCGCGCAAGAACCTCTGCAGCGTCCTCAAGTCGCCCGTGCCGCGCTGGATGTCGGGGGACTGGAGGAGGGTGTAGGCGTGCGTGTAGGTGGGCGGCGGGTGCGTGTGGGTGTAGCGGGTGCCGGGGGGTGGGGAGGATTGGTATGTGGACCATGGGGTTTGAGATGAGCTTGAGGATGAAGTTGATGAGGATGGGGTAGACTCGGTCTGGGGTTGGGGTTGAGATGGAGACGCGTCGGGCAAGCGCGAGAACCCCTCCATCGCGAGCACGACCGCGGGCGGGACGGTGATGCGCCCGATCTTGAAGCACAGCTCGCTAACGGACACGCAGTGCAGCGTCGCGCCGTCCGCCTCCGCCGTCGGCACCAGCGCGCTCAGGTCCATCTCTTCCCTCTCATTGCTCCTCTCATCTGCCCCTTCAGTCTCTGTTACTTTCTTATCCTTCGAACCGCCGTTGGGAGTCTTCGCGCTCCCATTCGAGATACTCGACATCCCGAACCCAGACCCGAACCCGTTCCCGTGCCCACTGACACCGACGAACGACGCAGAGCGCGACGCGACGGGCGTCGCCTTCCCGCTCGCGGGCGTGTGCAGCGCGGGGACGAACGGCGCCGCGTCGCCCGAGGGCACCTCCTCGTCACTGTTGTTCTTCTCTTCACTGCTGTTGTTGTTGTTCTTGGTCGCGCCACTTTGACCCTTGTGGTGTTCATCTTCACTGCTACTGCTATTGACATCGGTCGTGAGGAGCTTCTTGGAGTTTGAGGTGGAGGACTTCTTCCCGCGCTTCGGCAGCGTCACGTACCGCACCACGACGTACATCTGTCCACAAACACACACACACATATCAGCATATGACGAAGTATATGATATGGAGAACGGAGAACGGAGAGAGCAAGGGAGGGAGGGAGGGACAGTACGCACCCACTTCTCGTCCCACGCCGCGATGTGCATGCGCATCTCGTAGTGCGCGAAGATCGGGATCTCCTTGATGAACTTGAAGTGCGTCGCTGTTCGTCAAATGGATGAGTACATTGTTTGAACGTTCGTCAGCCATATACATAGTCCAACGTTGGAGCGTCAGGTGGAATATGGAAATGAGAGAGGAAAGTACGGTATACGGTATACGGGATAGGAAGGGCCGGGGAGAGGGGAGAGGGGATCGGCAGGGGCACAGGCACAGGCACATGATCAACCCATAGAGAAGAAGAGAAGCACGAGAAGCGCGGGAAGCGAAGCGAAGAAGCACGAATCCTCGAGAACGTGGGAAACGACGCCACATGTAGCGCCCACCCACAAACCCAGCAAACGGTGCTCACACCACGGACCAAAAAACAAAAACAAAAAAACAGAGACAAACGAGGGGAACGAGGGGAAAGAGGCAAAGAGGCAAAGAGAGAAAGAGAGAAGGAGACAGGGCACTCACCGCCAAGCGGCATCCACCCGCCCGCGCGGAAGAACGTCGGGCAGATCTGCAGGGCGGCGCGGAACCGCGCCGAGTCGAGGGCCTGTGTGTGTGCGATTCAGTTGATTCAGTTGTGATAGGCATAGGGCCAGTCGCGAGAGGAATGCGATAGGTGGGAACACGATGGTAGGGGGGGATACGAAGTAATGACGAGGGGAAGGCGGGGGCGCCAGGATGTAAGAAAGTAAGAAATAAGGAAAGAAAAGAGAACGGGATAAAAGGGAGGAACGAGAAACGCAAGGAGGAAGGAAGGCACGCACCTTGGGATAACACGAGTTCGAGAGGTGCCAGTTGAAGTCGCACTCGTCTGGGCCTGTCGAAGCGTACGGCACGTCAGCAAACAGAATTTGAACGGTTATTGGGGACAAGGCAGGAGAGAAACCAGACGCGGGACAGATGGGAGATAGAAAGCAGACGCGGAACAGATGGGAGATATAAAGCAGACGAAGGACAGATGTGGGACGGCGAGTGGGTAGTGGGATGGCAAGTGAGTGGGAGTTGGATAATGCGGACAGACGTATGCAGGATAGAGCGTCGCGTGCACCGCGACGCAACCACTGTGCTTGCACAGGTGCGCGTCATCCGATGTGACACGCGCTTGGAAGCTTGTACGCGCGCGTGTGTTGCACACGACCGCAATCAGCGCACACGACCCCGACCGCAATCGGCGCACACGACCCCGACCACAATCGGCGCACACGCCCGCTGACCACGGTACTCCGGCATAGCGGTCAAGCGTACTCATGCTCGCGCCGCATGGAGAGAAACGAAAGTATGGAGAAAGAGATGAAAGCGTCGGGAAAGAGAAATGAAAGCGTGGAGAGAAAGGAGGGCGTGGAGAAAGAGAAAGGAGAGCGTCGGGAAAGAGACGAAAGAATACAGAAAGAGAGATGAAAGCGAGGAGAAAAGGAGACGAAAGAATACAGAAAGAGAGATAGAAGAATACATAACGAAAGAAAGAAAGACAGAAACCAAAACTAAGAGCAGACAGATAAAACTCACCAGCCCACGCGCCCACCCTGACCTCATACGCGATCGGGTCCTCCCCCACCGGGCAGATGCTCCGGAACCACTGGGCCTTCGCTTCTTTCAGGGCGCTGCGTCGGCGAGCGATGAATCCTCCTTTTCCATTTGTCGTCGCAGATGCGGGCGACGCACCATCGCCGTTATTTGGTTGTTTGATTGTGGGTGGTATGGATGGGGAGAGGAGGGCGAGGAGGAGGGTGCGGTAGAGGCGGAGGCGGAGGTCGAGGATGGGGCGGAGGAGGACGTTGTCTGTGGGAGTTGGTTAGTTTGACTGCGAGTGAACAAGGGAGACGGGAGGGGAGGGATGCGAGGAGTGAGAGATGAGGAAGGGCGAAAGAAGGGCAGTAGAGAAGGCGTGAAGGAGGGGCAAGAGAGGAGGGCATAAATAAAGCGCGGGGAGGAAGGACAGCAGGGACGAAAGGATGTTAGGTGGAAGGAAAGGCATGGAGGAAGCGTCAAGAACGCAAAGCGCAGACAAAAACATCAAGAAAGAGCAAGACTCACAATGCCAGACCAGCGGCCACGACCTGATGTTCACGAGAAACACCGCAGCCGCGATGAACTTGAGCACGCCCGGCAGCGCGCCGTACACCTGTGAGAGCACCTGCATGTGCGCGATATAGTCAGTACCCGGGGCGTATCACCAGCTGTAGATAGTAGGAGCGCGAGGACGAAGAGAAAGTAGTCACTAGCAAGAGCGCAGCAGTGGTGGTGGTGAAAGCAAAGGAAGAAAACAGAGAGAGGGACAAACACGGTGGAGGGCAGCGGTGGACCGCGTGCCGTTCGCGTTGAGGATATTATAGCGGGCGGGGCGTGTCATGGTGGGTGACGCGTGCGGCGAGGGCGAGAGGGCCGATGACGCGCGGGCTTTCTGCCTCAGCTTGCGGCGTGTGGGCGAGCGCGGCGGGCCAAGCTTCCTCCAGCCGGGGGTTACCTCTCGCAAGGTCTCGGTGGTCGGCGTCGGTGGTCGGTGTCAATGTCAATGTCAATGCCGCCAGCCCAGTCCGTCGTCCAAAGCACGAAGATGAAGCAGCCAGTGAGCAGTGCGCACGGATGCGAGTACTGTCGCAGTTCACAGCGGTGAGCGGTGTTCTAGGCGGGGTGGACTGTGTGCGTTGGGGGAGGCGGGCGTTGGGGCAGCAGCGGCACCGTAAACACGGCACACCGCGTCGGCGCGCGCGGTTCGGCTTTCGGGTTTGTGAGCTTGCCGGGGCCCGGTCGATCGAGGTGCGTGAGATGAGGCGCGTGTCGTCATCGCCACGCGAGCAGCGGTAGCCTTCAGAGCGATGGCATACACCCCGCGCGCCCAACTCCAAGTCCTGCTTCGCTTTGAACCCGAGCTTGTGCGCCACCCTCTCTAAACTTGATCTAATGCTGCTCTCTGACTGCGATCGCCGCCGTCCTAGTACTCCAGGCACCTCTCGGGCTGTGGTTTGCATACCTACGACAGGCCTGACTCCAACTGTACAATGAGCTTAAGCTTGAGCTGCGCTGAGCACTACGTGACGCAAGATGCATAGACACTGTCGATGTCAACAGGCTAGCCTTCGTCGATATGCACGCTCATGCACGTCCAGATATCCAGCTTCAGCTCCTGCATCACTTCGATCCCGTGCACCACCCTCTGCAAAGATCTATAACTTCTGCGATCACTGCCCTTCTAAGAATCAACTTCGAACGCCTCTCAGGCTGTGGTTTACGTACCTGCGCCTGCGCATCCTGCGTAGATCAAGGGTACCACCGACGGCTTGTGCACACGTGGAGGAGAACGCTCCGCTTATCTTCTAACATATTGAAGGTTGAAGGGAACGCAGCACTCTCCGCTGGCCTTCGTATGTATCAATGACGCACACATTCGACTCGCCTTCGATTCCATCTCCTCTTGAACCCTACCTTAAGTTTGTGCGCCACCCTCTCGGACTCTCCAGCTTCTCTCTCCCTGCAATCGCCGCCCTTCTTCGCTGCGGCCAAGATCATGCGAACGAGAGAAGAAGAACGCACCTCCACGACTGAGGTCTTCCTGCTCTGCGACTGCGCACCATCGCTCTTGCACGTTGCATAGATATTCTTCCTTATGGGAACGCCTCGCTGGCCTTCGTCGTCGGTCGATGGCAATGGCATACACCTTCGACCCCATATGCATCTCCACTTGGTCCCGCGAGCTCGAGCCTCTTCTTGCACTCCAGCTCTCTCTTGTATGCTAGGTTGCTCTGCGTACGTACGTGACACACGGTGTATAGGTACGATCGACAGGCTGACCTTCGTCAATATCAATGGCGCACACGTTCATCTCCAAATTCTGCTTCGCTTTGAACCCGACCTTGTTACTTATGCGCCACCCTCTCAGACTCTAAAGTTCTAAAGCTTCTGTCTCTCTGCGATCGCCGCCCTATTAGTGCTTCGAAGCTCGAACACTTCTCAGGCTGTGCTCTACATACCTGCGGCTCCGGCTGCGCACTCTAGGCGTAGAATGCTGGCCTTCGTCAGTGGCGCACACGTTCATCTCCAACTCCAAGTCTTGCTTCGCTTCAAACCCTCCCTCGAACCCGACCTCGGGCGCCACCCTCTCAGACTCTAAAGTTTCTGCGACCTCTCTGCGATCGCCGCCCTATTAATGCTTCGAAGGTCGAACACCTCTCAGGCTGTGCTTTACATATCTGCGGCTGCACGATGTGCGTAGGGTGCCATCAACAGCTTGTGCACATGTGGAGAACGCTCCGCGTATCTCTGACGGGCCCTCTTCCTCTTTCTCTGACTCCAGCTACGTCCTCGAGCCTGCTCCTGCACTCGAATCCAACCTCGTCCACCACGCCCTCTCTTGCGATCGCCGCACCACGAGTGCTTCGCTGCAGCAAAGCACCAGTCAGAATCGGATCGACGCCTGACTCGAGTGAAGGCGCCGACATCATGATGTACCGATTGCTCGAGCCTGCGACTGCCTCGCCGCCGCCGTATGCATATTACAGCTCCCTCCGATTCCCAAGCGCGACGCGTGAATGGTGGATAGTTTCAAGTTGTAGTCTACGTGCGTTGGTGCGTTTGTGACTTTCGGTTGACGATCCAGTGTCCAATATGCCCTACCAGGTTCAGCCTGAGAGAAAGCAAGCCCAGGCTCAGGCTAAGCTTCTCCTGCCCTGCGCTCTCGCTCGAGCACTGGGTCGTGGTGCATGGAGTGGTAGGTCGTGCGGTGGTGGTGGCCGTGACCGTGACCATGTTTCAGCTGGACACAAGGTTTTCAGGCTGAACCACTGCAACGACATCAGCCGGACCCAAGTTTTTTGACTCTGGCTACCGAGGGCGGAGACGAGCCGACAAAGACAAAGTACGAGTGAAAGAACCAAGAACGCAAGGACACAAGGACACAAGGACGGGCGCGATATACAGAGTAGCTGCCGACGCAGACTGGCTGCGCAGTACGACGGCTCTTTCTATAGGTGGTTCGGAGCACGACGGGCTTCTCCGTAGACCACGATAGGCTTCTCCATAGACCCCGACTATGGCGTCCCTTTCGCACTTTTATTCCTTAGCCGTAATTCTAAGTACTTGACCGTAATCTTATGGGGGACTTACCGTAATTTGACCGTTATGTTACTAAATTCTGATAAGAGCCTCGACGCTAGCCTGGCGCTAGCCTCTGAGAGCGATTCCCACGACCTCTAGCCCTGTTCGCTCGTCGTCCCGCCCCATCCGCGCGTTCTTTGAACGGGCGCTTAATAATTTCCCGCCTCTCTGCCAAGTTTGGCAACACTCTCGGCAACTGCCAGCTGGCACCTCATTCAAGACGGCACATCTGTCGACATTGCTTGTTGAGAGTATTACTTGAACATAAAGTTATGACTGTCTACTTCCTTATGTGTCTGATTTAACAAACTATGAAATTCCCTACTTAATACCATAAACCAGCAGCCAGGGCGCCCCTTCACGGTCTCCGAGTAAAACTGCGGACAAATAACTACAAATAATGACCGCTTTCCACGCGAAGTTCACAGTCAATCTCATTCAACGGTTCGAGTGCACACATCTGCAGCACTGTTGAGTTAAGTTATGGCATAAATTCATATTTCAATCATGTAAGCACCAGGTGCAGGGAGCAGGACTGGAGCAGGCAGATGTGAATAAGGGCGGGGCCAGCTGGCAGTTGCCGAGAGTGTTGCCAAACTTGG
>JAAIFI010000519.1:0-14543 GCA_011032875.1 Phlebia tremellosa | reverse complement strand
CGGCGCAGGCCAAGGTTTTCGGGAACAGCTGTAGTATAGCCAACGAAAGTCGTTACTACACTCAACTGATCGATATCCAATAAATGAAACCATTGCTGTGGTACCCGCTGTGAGATATGTTGGGCCTGAAAATTAACAAGCAGCAATTTTGCGTCGAGAATCTATCGTTCTGAGGCCAATTGGTTCCAATGTGGCGTAAGCAGTGGTTCAGAGAGAGCAGCACGCCATCACGCAGATTTGATTGCGCTCCCTTGTGTCAATAGTATGCCGGCGTTTACGTTCTTCCGGCGATTCATTCCTAGATTTCGCTAGATTCAGTGCAACACCAAGAGAAATTTCCCATTCGCGTTTGTGTGTGAAATTTTCTTACTGCCTTCTGTTTTCTGACCACTCTGCATGATCTTTCGCCTCGACGGCCACTTTTCTGCCTCTGGGACGTGGTACTCACACCAAGAGCATTGCACAGAACAAAACACTGCTGATTTATATCAGTATTCTGCTAGTGATACACACGGTCATAACTAGGCCTACTAACCGAAGACATCGCGCAAACACTCTCACAACATCAAGGCTGCGAAAGTGTCCTACAAGCGCCCCCGACGTTCCCATCTGCGTACGCAAGTAAGCATCCATGTCATTGATATCGTGCACTACACTCGTATTCACGTGTATTATCAGCACTCTACAACTCTCCAGAACCATCGCGCGCGAGTGCCCCAGACGCGCAGGATGCGCATGTACCGCCGTTAGCAGGCCCGTCGGGCACCTATCGCGATGATTCCTCATTGGTAAGTGACGCGTATTTTTGCATGTTGCATGCTTACACACGCGAGAATAGCCCTTAGGACACCCGCGAACTTGACCGGCCACCTTGTGCGCTGGTTCAACTTGCAAATTGGATCAAGGCGTCCAGCCCGCCCCGGGCGGACCGCCGAACTCGAACTTCAAGCAGCTTCAGATTGCCTCGAATAAAGAGTAATTAGACTGGATCAATTCGATTTTGCAGGAGACAGATGAATCTCCTTGTCTTAACGACTACCGTTACTGTACGCAATCATGCGTACAGATAGCCTTTCTGGCTTCGTTGGTCAAGACCTGTCACAACCGTTGTAAACTTGTGGGGAGTGTCTCCTGCTCACTGCCACTGTATGGGCTCAAAACCCGGCCACAGGTCGGGGACGCTGCCGCCCGGAGGCTTTTATTCGGCTTATGCCCGTGTCCCCAGCATCTCGGCCGTGCTCGTGGCCCTCCTGCCTCGAGGCTCAGCGCTTTCCTCGACTGGCTGGCGCTGGTTGAACTGTGCGCATGCAGCTTCTAGCGCCTGGAATCCTTTTCTCCATGCCTCGATGCCCGCCAGGCAGAGGCGGGCTGGCTCGTACATTAGTACATCCCGGTTCTTGTGCATTCCTGGTCACAAGCGACCGTTCTGTGCGTTGCCCGGATAGCCGTGTCAAACGGATCAAGCGCGCATCGTATATTCCAGGAAATCTACTTGTCACCGAATCAAGTGGACGAGAATCGGTCACTGATGAGGCATCCCGTTACGGCAGTAACCGCGGCGCGGTACTTATAGTACCCTAATGGTGTCTTCTTGCACTCGTACTTCCACCTTCTTCCCAACGTCTCCGTCCCTCACCAATAACGAGCAAGATCTCGGGATTCGACGGGCTATGGAATGCCCGATATGTTGGGAATCGTTGGCATCGGACAAACTGGCGACTGTCAGCATCTCATGTGGTGAGTGTGGTCGGTCTATGTTACTGCGGGCATAACTCAGACCGGTGGCACAGGACATCTCTTCCACGAAAAGTGTCTTTGTGCATGCATTCAACAGCAAGTACAGCCGCCAGACGGCAGCCTTCAAGGCTCTCCGCCGGACTGCCCAACGTGTAGGACACCCTTGAACCTGCGTACGCCTCGCCTCGCCTCGCATTGTACCACGGGACTTCACTGACCTTGACATCCTCCCCAGTTTCCTTGGATCGTATTCCGAGGGACCTCCAGCCCTACTTCAACCCCACCATCCGAAGGATATATCTCACCGGTGTCCCCATCGATCCAGAGAGAGAAGCTGCCGACGACACAGCGACCAACCTCGAGATCCAGCAACTGCGAGCGAGGCTGGAAGCATCGGAGGAGGCAGCGCGGATGGTGGAGAGCAAGATGCGGAATTACTGGGATCGGCTGGTATCTGAGCAGGAGAAGAACGCCGAGCTGCAGCGTGAGGTGAACGGCGCCTTTCAACGAGAAAGAATCGCGAAAGCGGAGGCGGAGATGTACAAGCAGGAGATGCAGCTCGTGAGGGAGCAGGCGGGAGCGAGAATGTTCGGTGTGCCTGGCGTCAGTAACGGTGACATGGATGTTGGGATCAAACATGCTCTAAATAGGTATGTGTTCTGCCGCCTGCGTAGTATGTAGTTTGCTGCTGACATGTCTCTGCCCGAGTCCAGCCAGCGACACGATGCTTCCCATCAGTCGTCGTATTACGCATCGTATACAGCCGCCTCGCATGCACCGCCGTATTCTATCCTCCAACCTTCGCAACTACGAAACGCATCCGCAGGACCGAGCTCAGGTCCATTCACCGTCCTCACTCCCACGCACTCTGCACCGCAGAAAGCGCCTTTCAGCCCATCATCGGCGTCTTCAGCGGCAGGCTCCTCCACCTCCACCTCCAGCTTCGCACCTCCAAATCCAAATCCAAATCCCTACTCGCCATCCATACCACTCTCACCCGTCCTCTCCGCTCTGTCGCTCTCATACCCATACACCAGCAACGCGCGCTCAAGTTCGCAACAAGCGACGGCAGCAGCGTCATCATCATCGCCGGCGGGAAGCAGCTCGTCGAACCCACATCCACACCTCGCGCGCCCCCGGGACTGGTCGCACGCGCAGCGGGAAAAGCGGCACACGGAGGCGCGCGACGTGCTGCAGGAGCAGTTCCACGCTGCGCAGAGGCGGTACGGCGCCGCGATGCCGCCGCAGACGTATCAGATGTCCCTGGCGCATGCGTCGCGGTCGTCCGGCGTGCTGACACCGCCTGTTAATCCCTTCCCCTCATACCCGTAAAACAAAAAACATAAACATAAACATAAAATAGCCCCTGCTTCAAGTTCACGACGCACGATCTTTATACACTGCACGACCCATCCACCATACATGGTTTCATTGTTTCCTTCCTGGCCTTATCTTGCATGCCGCCGCTCGCGCGCTAAGTTATGACGTCTCCACGGATCGTTCGCTCTGCTGGTGTTTTCTTTTTTTTGCTTTATCTCGTCTACGTAATCTCGTCTCACTGTCCGGACTCATTGTACACTACCGCTAACTCACAGTACTCATCGCAACGGTTATCACTATATACTCATTGATCAGGATTCAGGTATCAGACACCGCCGATGGTACGGGTTACGTGGAAACAGAGATCATGGTAGGTATGTTCTGTGCGTATGTCGTCCCGCCTACTACGCGTCGAGCAACATTGTATCTGTATCGAGAACAAGCCCCCCACTGCTCAGCTGCGTCCTCGATCATTTGACCAATGACCAATGAGCTGTCTCCCGTGTTTTTCGATTGAACCGTATCTCAAGTGCAATCTTCTCGCGGTCGTCTATATTATGTCAGCTGTGCACGGATCAGAGTCGAGAAGGCATGGAGACCGGAGGCGTGGTGGGTGGGAGATCAGTTGTTTGGCCTTGTTTGATTCCCAAGCGAGCATATCTCCTTTCCTGGAATCCTTCGTTCAAATGGCACAACGCTAGAAGAGAGGTGTTCAGCTCTCGCATCTTGCACACCATGAGGAGAATTCATCGGTTCACAAAGCGACTCTAGGTCGAAAGACACGATAAAGCATACAATTTCTACATACGATGGAATCATAATTGTGTGGAGGCGCTACGATCTGGTGAAACTTGTTCCTAGTCTAGTACAGTGCTCGCGATGGTGACGTGCGAGCCGACAGTGTTGCCAACCAGCACCTCTTTCAAAGCAGCATTTCTCCCAACATCGCATTCCTCTTTATTTATCCACTACTTGTTGCATTGACAAGTGTGTCCGGCATTGGGACCAATGTATTTCTTGCAACGCGGACATACGTCTTCTTTGTTAATGGGTGCAGAGGCCTGCGAACGACATAGTCGGTGAGATAACGTTGACAACTGAGTATGAAGCGACTGACGTCTACCGGAGTAGCAATTGCGGATTGTGTCTCGATAACAGACATAGTGGTGTCGTTGGTGGGTTGGACTGGTGAGCAAGTCTATGAGTACTGGGCGGGCTATAGAATAGAGATGTCCTACCGGGTTGAGTCTATGAGTGTGGGGGAATACTTGAGTGAGAGGCAGTTGTTACTTCTCCCCTTACAGAGAGTCCTTTTTATACTATCGAGAGGCAAACGCCACAGTTATTGGATATCTGGATAGCCACAATGAACATTGCGATAGTCATAGTCGAATTATCGGAGACCTGACCCCCGACCTGTATTTCCAACCTTAGCTGATTCCCGGCTGTCAGGGTACAGCTAGAACTACATATCGCTAGCCCTAGTAAGTAGCATTGTAGTAATAGCGCCTAGAGAATTCATGAATTCCCCTAGCTCTGCTATCGCAGGGGTCAGCACGGACCCTTGGTAGACCCTGAAGCCGTGTAGCGAGACGCCACATTGCGGTGTCCAATTTTTAACCCGTCGCCAGAAGCGCAGCATCTGGATACTATAAACAGCACGTTCTCGCGAATTGCCAGCTGCAGATAGCAGCGACAATCCTGGTCCCTAACTAACGTAGGGTTAGTGTAAGCGCCGTGCCACAGCTCGATTCCAGGGATGCAACATAACATTCAATTAGTATGCATTTGAGACAGGCGCCCTTGTAGCAATGTCAGAATGCTAGACTCGGCATCGCGACAGACCGAGGAAGAAATCATTTCGCGGGCAGCATGGTGCACACACCAGATGGATGCCGGCATCCAATGTGGCACCGTGCGTAGCAACAGCGTATTGTTTGAAGACCGAGTGCGAGCGTATGATATGATGGTAGGGACGATTTCAAGAAATCAAGCTGCACGCGGGTCAAGCGCGAAGTACAAAAACGCTGTACGAAAACAATGTTGCCCTGTTCCGAGGACGCATCGAAAGGAGTTCTGTTCGTGATTTCCAGCTAGTGACAACATCAGCTCCCATCAGATGCGACGGAGAGGGCGGCAGTACTTCTTACGAAACATGACCAGACTGGACGGAGATCCAGCAACCGCTTGCAAGGTCAGGTTTTTCTTGAACCCAGAATTTGCAATGCTTGCAGGTGTACTTCCGCACGAGCTTGTTGCTGCCTTTTCTATCCCATCTATGCCTTTCGTTCGGAAGACAAGACGGAACTGCCGTCGCGACCGGATGTTCAGGGCGGCTGCAGGTCGAGAGGAAGATGGGAGGGCTCGACGCTTCGGCTTTCGCCTGGCAAGAAGAGGCAGAAACAGATCGTGTAGCGCTAACACGTCGTACGCTAGCCGCTCTGGAAAAAGCCTCGGATTAGCCCGCAGTCGCTTCCGGATTGGTGACATCGTCCATTACCCTCGGGAAACGACATCGAAAACTGCTTGCCAACTTGGACGGCGTCGACCGTATGCAGACGACCGGGAGTCGCCTCCCAAGACATTATTCTTCGGAGGATGGCTCACCGATACCCTGGATGGACTTTCAGTGCCCCCTCCTCGCAGTGAAGCATCCACACCGCGTTGACGTATATGCCATCTTGGGTGCTCTTCCACCTGTATGCGCCCTTGGAAGCTGAGGCCCTCTGTCCTAAACTGTGCCTGATCCGAAGATAGTTCGGAATCGCGGCGACGAAATTGTCCCCGTGCTGGATCTCTTCTTCTCTGCTCTAACAAGCGCACCAGCTCCGCGTCTGTCTTCGCGCTCTTTTCGCGTTCCCTTTCGAGCTCCAAGGCGGTGTCTCTGAGTGATTTCCGCAGAGTCGCCAACTCGCGTCTCAATTCCCTCACTTCATCGCGCAAGGCCATGTTCTCCATCTCAAACGCGTCGATGGTCCTCCCGGAAGCCTCAAGCTCGTCAATGACGCGGTCGTACTCGTCAATCGGCACCTCGGAAGGGCCCCTCGAATGTCGTGAGGAACTTGAGGCAGAAAACGACTTCATTCTTTCCATGTTCCGACCACGGGCTGTATGTTGTTCTTGTGGTTCGTTGACGGTGGTGATGAGGGTATTCGGGATCCAACAATAATTCGAGGCTATATCAGACACTTGAATACGAGAGGCAGAGAGAACGCAAGTTGACGAACCAAAGACAACCCGAACATCACATCAAACCCTATTTGGCAGGAGATTTGGTCAAAGCGTGCTAAGCGTGCCGCAAAAAGATGTTCATGAACCTCTCTGAGAGCCTCCGGCACGCGTAAAACACGATCTTCATGTTAACCTGAGTATTGAGGAAAATTTCATGAACCCTTCAGATGCTATATTAGCCGTGAGTTGTTCCATGTACGATGACTGAAGGCATACCGGGGATAAATAAGATGCTAGTCGCGGTTTGATGGACGCCGGGATAAGATCGCTTGCCACCGTCGTCCAGGCGCTTGTCAGAAGGCGCATCAATATCACTAAACGGGAATGATAGCGGCCGCCGCCGGCGCATCCCCGCTTGGCGACGGTCAACCGCTAGACGCACCACACTGAACATCCACCATACACCGTATTCCGCTTACCGTCACTCTCAGTATATATACAAGCGGATCTATAACGGAACTCGCTGAGGAAGACGAAATTGCTAAGGAGCTTTTCTGACATGAGGCACGCTTCCGATTTTTTCATTGACTGGTGTGTTCGCCCTTACGGTACGTTTCTGACCGCGAATATTACTGTAGTATTTGATGCAACTCAGGAAACTCACTTTCTTCGGAGCCGGTGAGTCCTTGTGCGGCACAAAAGCTGAGTTTTCTGACACGCGCGAGTGTATGTTCCGCAGGATGGTACTGCAATGTCATTTGCAGATTCCTAGTCTTTGGCGGATCTCGTGTACACGTATATATTCTGCCCCTGCCAACAATTAGTTCCGTCTACGGCCAATGCTGTTTGTCTCAGCTCATCCTCGGACCCTCATTAAGGAAAACCGATGTCCTGGTGGACACGACTGGTGCTGTACATCACCATATGCCTTCCCCCCTGGCTATCGACTACTTTTTGTACTTGCTTCCGTCCTTGTTATTTTTGCGAATCAAACAGTCATCATCGAGCGGCACTCTCAGCGCCGGAGCTATCATCTCCGTCTATCCTCCCATCGGGCCCCAGTCCGTCTGCGTGATAATTTTGCAAGGGTATTCAGGACGCAGCCTCTGGAAAATGCGCCGACGGTACACTCCATGCCGCTAACTACTGGCGCACTTTGCTCGAAGCTGTACTCAGCATCTACGTGATCCACCACAACGGCGGCGCCTTCCTCACACAGCCGAGTGTGTCGGCGTTATGTCCCAGCAACGCACATTTCGTGTTGGTGAGTACGCACATTCTATTCACAGCCTCGCGACTTTCGCTCAATACACCCCTGGATTCTGCGTTGATAATAGCCTCTTGCCCCTGCCGTCGTTCTTGCACTGCGATTACAGGAGGGCTTGGGGAGAAGCCTGTCCCGACCCTAAAATGACACGGAAGATCTGCCGCTGTATGAATACGCCTCTGTTCCTATTCGGCATGTGCTACCACCTGTCAGTCATTGCGAAATTAAGTCATCTCCGTACTTCCAGTCATCTGCTGAGCATACTTACCATGGTCCTCAGCGCGAACATATCAGACGCCATCTGAAAGAATCCCGCAGTTTATGGAATTGCACTACAGGGTGCACCGGTGAGCAGGTGTACACTGAAACCTCCGCGTTGCAGGTTGACTTCGGCGGTAAAGGACCCTTAAGAGAAGCATCTGCTCAGGGACATCCTGGTGGTCTCTCGGGTCAGTCACATATCAAAGGGGACATGATCGATAGGGTCCTATCGCCTTCAGCGAATCGGAGCGCCGTCGCCGACAAGACCCTGGATCCAGTGGCCATGCGCACTCTCATCCAGTGCGTCGCAGTGCCGTCCTGTGTCACTACTTCCAGCTCAGTTCATGCAGCCGCTGGATACGATGCACGTGGAACGACTTACGAATGGACGACTGTCCCCTGCCTCGTCTTTATCTTGCCGCCAGATGGCGGCCGCGGCCATATCTACGCCCTGCCGGCGGGGATGTGCTCAAACACTGGCAACATACTTCAACGCAAGGTGCCGGCCGTTGAACATGCGGTATCTCTAGCGCCGAACGAAGTTCGATGGTGCCCCGGTGGCGCTCCCGTGGGGAAAGGGTTTCTCGATAAAATTACACAAGCTTCAGTGCGGCGTCGTTCAACACAGGCCCGTGCTCACAGTAGGGTTTTCGAGTTCATATACTGAGATCGATATTGATCCTCTCAGATGCAAGTGTGGTAATTATCAGCTTGTATGGTATATGGTATATGTACTATTGTAACTACATGTAGTAAGAGTTCTTCTACGATGAACACATATAACTCTAGTGAACGAGTCCAGGTATAATCACTGTCAAGTTGGTATCGATGGATGGAGAAGACGTGCGAGTCGAGAAGCGATCAATGATTAATCACGTACGAACAGCAGAGTGATCACTATCATAATCCCGTGCATGGCCACAAGACTCCAGAACGACGCAGCGTAGCCTTTGAACTGTGAAGCGGGGTCCGCAGATTGCTTGTCATTGACTCCAAGCGCCACCGCAGTAGCCACAGCAATGCCGATAGTGCTGCCCATCTGGTAGCTTGTGTATAAGACGGCACCAACCACTCCCTCTTCGCCCTTCCGCGCTCCCGCCATCGTTGTGACATTAGAGCCGACGTAAGCCATGGCGAGGCCTACCATGCCAACTATCATGCCCGGGAATACGAATGGCCAGTAACGGCTCGGGTTGTCCGCGAGCGCAAAGAGAACGGCGCCAATAATCATGAACACCTGACCCAGAACAAGGAGAATGCGCTTGGGTATTAGGTGACCATACATGCCAGTCAGCCACGCGGAAGTACCTCCAGATACACCTGGAGAATCACCGTCAGACATTATTATACGGAATATTACATAGGACGAACGCACCTATGGGGATGGCATGAATGGCGGCACTAAGTGCAGACCAATGCCACAGATCCTGGAATATTTGCACCAACTGCGACTCTATCGTAAGGAAAAACCAATATACACTGTGGAATATTACTGCACATCAGCGTGGGGATATTAATATGACAACAAAATTGGCTAACCTCCAGGAATAGAAGAACATCGGAGCAAAGTTTTTGTTTGACCAAGTACTCGATGGAAGCGCAGGATCCTTCACATAGTGCTCCACCACGAAGAACGCCACGAATAATACAACTGAGAGGATCAGGGTCGTTATGATCTGAGGTGATCCCCAGCCTTCAGTATTCCCATCCGAGATGGCGTAAACGAACAGGATGAGCGCGCCAGTGAGTATCGTGACGCCAGGTAGATCGAGGCTGCGTTTCTGGTCCTTCTTGGGCTGTACTGTCCTTGGCAGAATGAAGAACGCGGAGATAGCGAATGGTATGATGCAGATGGCGATGAGATAATATATCCACCTCCATGACACGCTAGCAGCTAACACCCCTCCAATGACCAACCCAATACAGTTTCCGATCGCACCGAAGGCACCAAATATGCCCAGGATATCGCTCTGCTCCTTTGGGTCGCGGAACGTTTGGACGAGGATGGAGATGGCGGAAGGCACGGTCATCGCTGCGCACAGACCACATAGCGCACGAAACACGAGGAGCATGATAGGATCCACGCTGACGGCGCATAAGATAGAGAATATGCCGACTGCCAGGAATCCGAGGCAGAAGACCGGCTTAGGATGGTAGATGTCCGAGAGACGTCCAGCAGGTACTTGGAAAGCACCAAAAGTGAGGGTGTAAGCTGTCAACACCCATGGCAATTGACCTGCAGAGAAACCAAGCTTCTCGCCAATCTGCGCAGTACGTCAATGTATAGATCAAGGAGTGGTACTATGAAGCAACGTACTGTAGGTAATGCGGCGATAGCAGAACAGGCGGTGAAAATGTCAAAGAATTGAGCACCACATAGTAGTGATACCAGCAGCAATTTGCGCCAGCCTTTTGGAGCTTCAAATGGATGCTCGATCTCATCAGTCTGCGGTGGCGACTGTTTTTCCTTGTCCTCTGGTAGTGCAAGTTCGGGTACCAAATCTGTAGAGACTGTCAAGCTCGATGCGTAGGAATTCGACATTGCTGAGGAAGGAAGCAAGATGAACGAAAGTAGAGCTGCTTGAGACGACGCCTTGAAGATGATGCTGCCTCGAGACTGGCTGGTCTCAGGCTATATAGCTGTCGACACGACATTTCCTCCCCTCGGATGAGTAATTCTTCGTGGGAGGGAGTGGACTTTGTCAGCGCGCGACTGGCTGTGTAAAGTCATAGAGAAGCAAAGCAGCTGCAGCGAGGATTGGTGGATCAACATGTGGATCGCAGACGCACATCTGCATGAGATAAGGTTGGATAGCGCGCCTTCTTGTAGTTTTCTCAGTTCTGTATGCGGGACTGGACGGAGATCAAACCAGATGCGGACGTAGCACCTAAGGGTCGAATTAGTAATGGCCAAGCGAAGTTCTGCAAACTGAGTCACCTTACGCATGCATTGATCGCGCACTGCTAGGCACAAGTCCTGCAAGCTTCATCGGTCAGCGTGATCAAAGAGAAGATAGAGACGGCCTTTATCGCCCATAGTAATGATGACAACCGCTGTGCGTCGCTTGTGAATCAGAGAATCCCGACTGTAGCCTGAAAAGAAGCAGCAACGTTCTTGCTCGTGCAAGCTTTATCGACTGACTTTACTGTACATTGTGTGACCTGTAGATGGTTTATCCCAAGAAATTCAAAGAATGCAAAACCCTTCAGATGTCCTATATATTGTTCACTTTCGGTATTCCTCTGGAGATACGCCCCAGCCTTGCAAGATGAAAAAGAGCCTGTGCGCATCATTGAGTCAGTATATTGGATACTGTACTCACGCGAACGACGTACCACTTGATCCTGTCAATACGGAAGATATGGAACAGAGCAAGCCAGATCACTGTTCGAACAGTGTTAGACGATTTTCCGTGAGAATATAAACCCAGGTTGCGCACTAAGTTCCATGTAGGTGAAGAAGCCGAGAGCACCACCCGTTGCGCCGCGCTTGAGGAATTGTAGACAATCCACCCACAGCTTCATATCCTTGGGTGTCGGTCGAGCATTCTTATCCATGAGGAAGGTCATGAGAATGCGAGCATCTGATGGGAGGTCATTAGCATCTCGTGTAGCGAATTGTACGTCATCGACTTTGAGCACACTTACAGATTCCGATATGGCTACCAGTGAAGTTGTATTAGCAAATCGCGCTATAGGAAACAAGATGGACTCACAAATGTCCACTGGAATGATCAGGTATTGTGAGAATCGCGGTGAGAGTAAATTATAAAAAATTGCATAAGCACTTACACGGTACCTGCCATGGCACGCGAGTGAGTTACGGATGCATAGGTTGGAAAATTGAGCGGACTCACCGATAGCATTTCTGTATGCTGAGTTTGTCATAAGGATCGACCAATCTTCTGTGGAAAAAGTTTGAAGATACAAGTTAGGCCGCTGTACATGATTGAATGGTCAGGATCTATAGCATATCAGAGCATTTACTGCTCACGTCGTATCCTTCGGGGAAGAGATCTTTCTCCAGGAAGTCAATCGAGGGCTTCTTGAAGCCAGTGGCGAGTACAACGATGTCTGCTTCGAACTTAGGAGTGTTTTAGTCAAGAACGCAGAGGTAGTCAGAAAGATATAGACAGACCTCTTTCTGTTCTCCCTCATCTCCAGGCTTGCTATCCCTGCCCCGAACATTGACAAGCACACCGCGCGACGTGAGCCGTTTCGTGTCTCCCCGGATATACTGGCACCGGCCCTTACGAACATGTCCAAGGAACTCGTCGTTTACCACCTGAATGCTCGTGTAAAATCGTATGAATCATGCAGATAGGGAAGACAGCTTACAGGGGTGGCTTCGAAGAGTCCAAGATGGGCAGGAGTGAGGTCTGCAACGCCACGATAATTGACAAGAGTGATGAATTTCTCCCACAGGAAGCTGGCGAAAGATGCATGAACACGACGCTTAAATCGACTGATAAACGTTGCAACACACCTCAGAGGCATTTCTTGTCCGAAAGGCTGCAGAGCAATCAACGTATCAATAAATATGTTCCTTGGGATGATCCACTGTAGGCAATGATGGTCGTGAGCTGCAGGTACTGATACCAGGAAATGCTGCTTACTTTGTCCTCCCTGACAAGCATGACGCAGCCTTTCGCGCCCTTGGAGAGCGCAGTTTCGACGGACTCTACTGCACTTGCCCCACCACCGACAACAACAACCGTCTTTCCCTCAAAGGATGGCGCGTCTTCACGATCGAGTTGAGACGAATGGAGGATGGGTCCCTCGAATATGTCGTCCTCAGTGCTCGACTGGCTCCTCTTCTCATCACCTTTTGAGCCCTTCTGCGCGTGTTCGTGGTGTGCGTGTACTAAGCTCTGGTCCTCTGTCTGTGGGTCTTCACCGATTTCGAATGCCTCACCCGGAGTCGGGAAGCCTTGCTCTTTCTTCTCGATCTGGGTGCGTCCGATGTCCCATGCATTCTCATGCGGTTTCGTCTTCGCCCACACACCGTCGTCCTGGGTCGGACTGTCTCCCGAAGACGTAAGATCGCTCACATCTCCTTCACCATGATAAGCCTCTCCTGGAGTGAGGAAATCGTGTTCCTTCTTTTCCTCCTGATCTTGCGCGATAGCGGAAGCATCCAGCTCGGCTGCGGGCACGTGCGTCCATGCAGTAGGTTTCGCGCTCTTTTCTGCCTTCTTCCCGTTGCTGCCGTTCGCTTTACCCTTCTGTGCAGTATCTCGTTTCTCTGTTTCTTTCGCGCCGTCCTTCTGCGCCTTCTCTTCCTGCTCTTCCTTGTAACCCGGCATACCCGGCAAGGTGATCATGTTCGGCTCTCCACACGTTCCGATAGTGACTATGACCGCGTCGAAAACACCCTCCTTCCCATCATTGATGATCCAGCGCGCGTGTCCTTGCTTCTCAAGAATCAGATCATCCTCGTCGGTCAGTCCTTGTATCTCATCGCGTTTGGCGCGCCTGACAGAAGTAACTTCGTAATTGAAGCGTGTACGAGGGGCCAGTTTGTATTCGCGCCATGTCTCGCTTATTTCTGATGGCGTGAGACTACTTAGCGTCGACATGGAAGTCTGTGTTAACGGATGCGTACCTGCCAGAATCTCGTCTCTGCGCGGAAAGGCACGAGACCAAAACACTGCAGGGTGGAATCGATAAAGCAAGGAGTTCAGTTGGAGACCTGAGGTAGCATTGACGTTGGCCCAAATACCGCCTGAAGGCTGTATTAGATTAGGCTTTAGCGATCGTGTGGAATGCTCGCACCTATGTCATCCTTTTGTTCGAAAATCACCACATCAAAGCCGTGTGCGATGGCATGGGCCGCGGACGATATACCCGTCAGACCTGCACCGATGACAGCGATCCGACCGCGAGGGTTTACTGGCTGTTCGTCAGTACGAGGAGCACGCTATAATATGATGCATTCAGTACTCAGTACTCAGGGGACGTGGACGAGACGTGAGGTCGTGAAACATACTGGTTTGAAGATACGTATCATGATCGCTTGACAAAAAATGTACCACAGGTTGAAGAAAAACACGACCACGCGTTGTGAGAGAGACAACGCGAACTTGATAGGGTCCAAGGCATGGTCAACAGCGCAATATGCTAGACCTTCTGCTTGAACATATGTGTTGGCAATGAGGGCGCGTACATTGGCTGCCATCGAAGACGACTATAGAGACGACTATGGACCTGTAGAGATGAGACCTTTTGCAGATTCGCTGGCATCTTGATATTTATCGGATTTTTCAGAGCTCCCAGGCTTGTGATTTAAGTGGATTTTCCACGTGGGATGCGTATGACATGGTCATGACGTGAGGTTGCCTCGGTATAAGCGCCGTGGGTTGGACAATCAAAGATTGATCGAACCGTTGTTTGGCCTTGCTAGGATCTAAAGCAAGCAATATCCCTTTTCGAGAAAGACGTGTGCCAACGCCTGGCGTGAGTCTATCAAGTCTCGACCGTTCTATGCGGGCACGAGGGCATGTAAGATATCTCAAAAGCACTCATGNCAACGCCTGGCGTGAGTCTATCAAGTCTCGACCGTTCTATGCGGGCACGAGGGCATGTAAGATATCTCAAAAGCACTCATGGCACTTGTCCAGGGCTGCGCATTCGCGCTTCTGGGTCCGATGAGAAAGTTGAGTGCAAGCTGTGTTTACAATTTAATTCTCATATACTCATGGTGAATATAGGCTCTCACGAAACGGCTAGTGCTAGGGTGCTACGAAGATTGGTGGCCTCTTGAAGCCCTTACTCGCCAATGCTTTTT
>JAAIFI010000518.1:0-14563 GCA_011032875.1 Phlebia tremellosa | reverse complement strand
ACCAGGGGTGGTCGGTTACTTTTGTCGCCCAGTGTAGAATCAACAGACACAAACTGACAGTTCCCATGTTAGCACAGGTACCTATCTGCATTTTCTCTGCACCAAACATAGGCCAAAGTTAAAGTAGACAAGCGGATCATCACAAGTTTGGACTGTACGATGTTTCACAGTAGTGAGTGTTATCGTAGTCAAGTTCTTACCACCGAAAGACTATGGATCACTTTCATCGGAAATTGCCGCCTTTCGATTTCGCGGCCGCCACCGCATGTCCATACTAGCATGTCCTCCCCAAAAACGCGTTGAATCGACAATGCCATCTGCATATAACACAAAGGTCTTCTGTGTCGTGGTATGTACTCTGAAGTGAGCTTAAAGACCTAGCAGAATGTATACGATCTACGCTACATGTGACTTGTACGTACACTAGTAGTAGCTCTATTGTTCTTGGGCCTGACCCAGTGGGTGTTGCGGGAGTTGAACGTACTGAGAAACACTGTATGAAAATGATACCTTTCTCTATAAAGACAAGAAACCGTGTGTATAAATTTTCATGCGTTGCTGAAAGGCGAAGGTGATTACGACGAGGGCCCGGTCCAAGAAGTCGCGTGAGTTCTCTGAGTCCGGATGTCATTCTCGGTAGCTAGGTGGTCCCTCCTCATAGACACCTCGAGAGATAGGAAGCCTTTCCAACACCCTGCTCAACTCCGCAATCACCACTGGCAGTGGAAGTGGACCCGTATTAGATTGGTTCGCCGCCGCAGGCGTCGGGGACATCGTATGGATAGGACCAGTGGCTTCCGAGATCCGTGACATAGATAGGCTAGTTTTTCCTCCCCGCAGCCTCGTCCTGTAAACCAGAACACGTCTAAGCCGCAATCCTGAAGGATGGCAGGTAAAAACTTACGCTTCGGCAATTTCAGAATAACTGAGCATGTACGGTTCAGTCCTACCAGAGCTTGCGGCTGGGTGTGGATGAGCCTCCCCATCCTGCCGCCTACGTATTTGTCGCCGTCTCAAAACCACATATAATCCCAAGAATATCAGAAATGACAGTATTCCGCCTATAGTAGCCCCGGCTATAATAGCCGCCATGTGGGATTGTGGTCGAGAAACGGGACTCGGAGTGACTGTTGGTACCAGGCCATTGGTTGTCGGTAATGGTGAGCTGCTAGAAATGCCGCCGGTAGGGGGACTACTTGGGAGACTGCTGGAAGTAGGGCAGGTCGTTACTCTTGTGTCATCGCAGAACTGAGGGTCAAAGGACGGACCTGCTAGGGTTGTCACTGGGCTCGACGGAAAAGGCAGAGTTCAGGACATCTAAAGCGCAAAGTTGGCCCCATTCGATGAGGATAGGCTGTGGAGGACCCTCCCAAGATGGTGAATACAAATTGCTTCCCGGAACTGTGGCAAGATCCTGCAGTGCGTTGAACTGTAGAGACGGTCAGCTCAGAGGAATGCAAAGGTCTGCACTGCGAGTTTATCACCTGAACAAGCAGAAAACTCTTCAAATATGTAGACATACCGGAGCTAGGATCCGTTCGCATCCAGGCTTCCTGGAGGCCTCGTATGAATAAAGCTACAGCGTGACGGGCTTGATTTGCTGTGTTTGTATTACAATGGAGGCTCTTACCTTTCATAGAACGTTGGATATCACTGTTTGGGGTAACATCGTTAGGTACTGAGTACCAAGCACTATCAGTTATATCATTGGCAGGGGTCGATCGAGATGAGGACCTACGTTCGGTGATGACGCCATCAGTTGCATTGGTCCATGCAAAAGGAACAGTCGATGAAATCAAACTGTTCAAACTTTTGAAGACAGAGGGTGTATTGAGGAGATGTCTTGAGTATAAGTGACCGACGATAGTACTTACAACGTTGTCCAAGTTCCGTCGTTGGTGGCTAGGATGCTGAGTCCCCAGATAGTGAACGCGGAATTCCACATCAAAACGCCCACACTAGTATCGATTTGGCAAGAGCCTACAGTGAAGGTATCAGCAATTACTGCGCCACTCATCATATGATCTTCAATGAATTGAGCTGCTAATTCAGCAGCAGCGAGGTATTTACTGTCGGAGGTGACTTCATATAAATGGCCAGACAGTCTACTCCAGTGTTAGAATAATGGCTTCTTAGTGATAGTGGAATGCCACAAACGCCATAAATGCTCTATTTCATGGCCCCAGCGGTCAGATCGTACGTAGCTGAAGAATTTGTAGTGAGATACGTACGCAACAGTGGCACCGTCTACGTTCGTATTCGTGGAACCTGCGGCCTACATATATGAAGCGTTTATGAGACCCGTGCTGTCGCGAACTCGTGGGACAGGATAGCTCACTCCGAATACGCCACCCGCTACCGATGCTATCCCAAAGATAGCGACATCAGTTGGAGAACGCCAAAAGAAAGAAAGAAAAACAGCCTGACGTACTCCCGTTGCAACTCGAAGGAATGGATACATTACTTTGAGCAGCAACAAAACCCTGCGCGGCATCGCTGGGCTGTATCTGATATGCAATCATCTGGTCCCACACTGAAACGGCAAAGCTTAGGCTCTGAGAATCTTCATAAGCGAGGTGCGCATTAATGGCCGCTAGACCCCATGCCCTGCCGGGTAGTTAGTTGAGTTAAAATTTCGATGATATGGCGTGGACTGCTCACATTATACTCGGGCCGTATATGTAGCCCTGCCAGTGGCGTTCGTGAGGATAACAAGTAAGTGAGTATAAAACGAGAGACACACAACACCTCACACTACAAACGATAGTTCAGAAACTAAATAGGCGCGTCCCTCGAGTGCCATACGGTTACTCACTTGGAGTTTGCAATCGCGGTTGCTGTTTGAAAGTGCGCTTTGACGTTGCCAAGCACCAAATTTTGATACGAGGTGTTTCCAGAGAGATAGTCGGCGCGTGAAATGGCAGTCAACAAGTATGCGGACTCGTCACCTATGGCATCTTCGGACACGTAAGACCAAGAGCGATCATTTATGCAGAAAACACCACCTTGCACTTCTCCAGAGCTAGGGTTGAAGCGTGTGCTCATGGAATCTACCACGGCACTGGCCAATGCTTCCCTACTCGCCCGAGGCAGTGACGAGTTTGGCTTCTGTGTCGTGTGGAGTCAATGAACAAAATGTAGACTCGATAGCCACAAGACACTCAACTCGCCAAGTGAAGGGCACGGAGAAATTTTGACTCGCAACAAGTGTACAGAAAAGGCAGACCATGAAGACGTGAACCAGTGTCCTCGACATGGTGGTAAGGCCAGCTATACCTAGTCGCCAGATTGTATGAGTACAAAAGGACGGGGGTCGATACGGCGAGAAGGCCAGTGTACTGAAATACTCATACTGTACTGCATTGATCAGCGCCGACAGTCGTGCTTCTGAAATTGATCGCGACGTACCAGTGCATTTTATTGCGTATCATATACCGGAAGAACTAATCTGACCACTCAGCTCAGATACCATATACGGATCAGCGTATAGGGATGTCTTGACCTGCAGTTGAGAGCACAAAACAGAAAAGTGAGGTCTACCAGTAGTGAGCCTCCCCTCCTACTCCGTCACGGGCCACTTCATGAGATTCACGCGACACACTTTTTTCGCTTCAAATGATTTGAGGCAACTTCACGGAAAATCTTGCACGTCCTCGCCACGTAGGCAGCAATGCCAAGAACCTGCAAGGGGCCCAACAGTTTCGGTATCCTCCAGGATCGCTGATAGACTCCGCTGAGTTATTGAGTAGCGATCAATCAAGAGATCGTACCTTTCAGACTCATATCATGCATGTGAGTTCAGACGTGGACTGACGGTCTCTATGCGCATGTCAAATTAGCACAGGTGAACTTGAAGGGCGATGCGTATCTGTGGATCCGAGATCAGACGAAGGTGGCAGTTACAAACACCTTCGAGGTAATACGTAGCTTTCTTGCGCTCAACGCGGAAGCTGAAGCAGACGTGAAGATACACGTTCCAGCTGTATGATTCACATTGGACTCACAGTTTGAGCACGTAGCCTAGCAGAAGACTACATAAGACTATGGATCATTTTGATCAGACATCGACGCCCGAGGTTGATCAGGCGGCCAAAAACGGTATGTTCTTTACGAATTAAATGTCGAAGTCGTCGTGGCATGGACCCTGAAGCGAGCGAACTCTCTTCTCTTTTCGTTTATGGTCGAGCAACGGAGACTAGCTAAAAGCTTGGATGTATAAGCCCAAGATACAGTTTCTACCGTCCTTCATAGGCAAATTCCCTCCATCGTTTGTGAAAATCGCATCATGAAATAGCGGATCATTCGGTCTTCTGTCTGCAGCTCAGCTATAGTCGCACGTCACTTCAATTAGTTGCCGCCTTGGTGAACGGTGTGTTGGCGAACCCGATCTGGGTATCACCGGAGTCGAACACGGTGTAGAAACGCTGTAAGAACACGAATCCACCTGTACAAAGACAATAACCCAAGGTCAGCCCACAACCCCACGCATCTCTGAAAGGTAAATATGATGGAATAAGAATAGTGCGCACTGATGAAGTCGAGGCCCGAACCGCTTTGGATGCCGATGTCTGCGATGATACCATAGATCTTGTCCTCCTCGCCCCCAAGCATGGAGTTGAGCCAGCGCGGCCAGATCTGCGCATTCGCCGTGAGTTCGTACTGCATATTGCCTGTCCAGACCACGTTCAGATCTGCATTCCGAGCATACAGGCCCAAGACAAAACACGTACCAATGGTGAAAAATATGGACTGCAGGTTCTCGTACTGGCTCTTCGTGAATGTAAGCAGGCCAGTCGTAATGTCGAACGTCGCTCCCGTTGCCTGCTGGTACGCTTGAAACGCGTCTGTCGCAATCAGCAGGAGTGTAGTGCCCATGTCAACATCACCAACAGAGCTCGAGAGCAGCTTCGTGCCGCTGCCATACGAAACGTCTTGACTGATGCTCCAATATTTGCTCGCGGGGTATATTGTCGTTATCGGTGTGAAGTTGATATCTCCTACGTACCTGGACACACAAACACCCTCGACATCAATCTCAGTCGGAGGAGTGTAGCGCGTGTGAATGCAACGTACTTCAAGCTGTCAGTGCCGCCAAACGTGAGTTCGCCGTCGACGGTGCCCTCATCTGTATCGGTCGAAGCGGGCTCATACGAGATGCCGAATAAGTCATCGGGGATCGAACCCTGGGCAATGAGGATGCAAGTAACGGTAGAGCTTGACTGACTAGACGAGAAGGTACGGTCCTTAGGTCGACAGAAGCAATGCCGAGGACGCCATCGACGTCACTACAACCCTGTGCCGAGGACGCGACGCCGATCAACTGGTTCTTGATGACTAGCTCTGAGGCGAGGGCCACAGTGTCCATGACTAACACAAGGTAGGGCAGTGATTAGCCTTGGTATATTATCCATGATGAACGAATATATACATTCTTTTCCGAAGAACGAACCGGAGCCATAGCTCACCCTCTGTAGAATCAATGTTACACACTGTGACCGATAGAGCGTAGTTCCAGATTACGAGATACTCACGATTTTCTCTCCTGTGGACTTGCTGGTGGATGTCTTCACGTAATCCTTGTCTGCTCCGACCCATGTATTTGAACTGCCTAGTGCACACACAACCGTTCAATATGCGAGTGCATATACACAGTCAAATGCACTTACAACTATCAACAAGCAGTGTGTATTGTGTGGGTGGGCTGCCGACTAGTACAGATGCGGTGTAGGCAACACCTGCGTCGGTGCCATCGACGCCAGTTCCGGCAGTGGGCGTAGGTTCGTCGCCATTCTTCGAGTTCGTGATAGCTCCTCCAGTGCCAGTGCCAGCTCCTCCTGTGCCAGTTCCAGCCCCTCCAGTACCGGTACCAGCTCCTTCAGTGCCAAACCCACTAGCAGCTCCTCCTGCGCCGGTTCCGGCCCTTCCGGTACCAGTACGATTGTCACCGCTGCCAGAACCTCTGGTGTCGTCGCCATCGCGTTCTTTGGGATCACGATAGTAGCAACCGGCGCCATCGGTGTCACGCATGGCAAGGGGGCCGTGGGGTTGTATGCCTGCCATGAACTTTTGGGCACGCTCGCGGTCGCGCTGCAACATCTCTTTACCAGAGCGTGCAGCGATGTGAGATGCGAAAGGGACAGTTCTCCTGTTCCGCGTAAACATTGTGTGCTATTGAGGACCTTTCGATGGGAAGAGAGATGTGTGAGGGGATATGAAGAGAGAAGGATGAGGCTTATGTATGACGTGCAGCAGGCCGCGAAGATCAGAAAAAAGACTCTTCATCCAGGAGCAGAGAATGAAGAACTCCCAGAATAAGCATAGAGTTGACCTGTAAGGAGTTGAACTTGGATTCGGAATACCGCAGATCAAACCCATAAGGCGCTGTCGTAGGGTTAGATTGCGCCGGAAAACCTTGTATTGGTGGGAATGTTTTCATAATCGGGTGCAGGCGCGAAGAAACAGAAACGAGCAGAACACATGCCCGGAAACCGTCCTTAGAACAGCAAAGATCCAGAACACGGCCACAACATGATTCGCAGGAGAGCACAGTCGCCATGTGTAGGCACATCTAAGTTCCTCATTGGAACAAAGAGCTCATCGAGCTTCATATGAAAACTCCAAAGAGAACGGCACTCACCACAACCACATGTGCAGTGTCGTCATAGCCAAGAGAGCATGCCTAGAAAGACGGCCATTGACAACCGACGGCCATTGCGCAAACGAACGGATTGTGACAAAGCTTTGATCAGTCAATCCAGCATGCTGAGTTGCTGGGTCATTACCGTTGTGTCCGCATCCAGTACTCGTGGGTCGATAAATTTGCGCTCATGTCCTTTGTGCACTATTATCAGATGATTTTCTGTTTCTGTGGATGGAACTTGCTATAAGTAGAGTCTGAAGGACATCTGTGGGACACAGTATGATGTATGCACGTACCCTCAATTTGAGCCGCATGGGGTCAGATATTGGACGAGTGCACTCACAGCGCACTCGGGTCAACTACCGATCAACGTGAACTCTTGCCTTGACCTCTGCAGAAGACGACCAAGTTCGTTTGCGCGAGTATGTTTGCTGCTTTCCGGTTTCTTCGGAGAGACTTTCCAAGAGACAAAGTTTCAAAGTCGGTCACTTTGATCGGAACCACCGCCCGAACAATGTTCGATCGCGTGGCTTTAGACGCTCAATCGCATCCAAGTTCAGTCACCCGAAACTCTTCAAGCGGGATACTTCCGCAGAAATAGGCTGAATTAACGACAATATTCGCATATAAGACATACGGATGCAGGGGCCATGTATTTTCGAGAAAACTGGAAGTCCTAGCAGGATAAATTGATCTTAAAACCAAGGGTCACTGTCATTTCGGCAGCTCTTGCATAGGAACATCCTCAACTTTGGGTTGAGTGTGGAACCTCAAGGCTTCACAAGCAGCTGAACTGTACTGGTGCGAGCTCCATAGTCTTCTTGGTATGACTTTTGTTCCGGTGGATGAATTTTACGTCCTGGCGGCTTACATATAGGCATCTTCAGAACTTACTGGCGCAATACAAGGACGACGTGGCCTCACGGCAGCGGCATTGAAGATCACTTCATCACCCAGGCGCTGTGAAACCTCACATGCTATAAAAGTAACTCGACCCCTTAAAACGAAACATATAGCAATTCACGATATTGCTGCACATTCGTACTGCAAACATGTCTTCCATTCCTGCTGTCCCTCTTTTCATCGGTGGTCAATACCGACAGTCTAGCTCTAATGCAACCTACGACGTCATTAACCCCGCGACAGGGGAGGTCATCGAGCATACCTCTGCCGCAACAGCTGCAGACTGGTACGCAATTCGGATTTTTGTACGATGAAGTTACTGAAGGGTTTATGCCAAAACTTAGCAAGAGCGCCATCGAAACCGCTGACAAGGCATTCCATTCCTGGCAATTCTCTACTCCTGCGACGAGGGCCGCGATCTTTAGAAAGGCGGCCAGCCTCGTAGTCTCTGAAAAATGGGCGGCGAAGATCACACAATCTACCGTGGAGGAGACAGGCGCCATCGCCTCTTGGGCAAAGTTTGTCAACGTGAATATCTCTCAAGGTGCTTTGGAAGAAGCCTGCGACTGGCCCTACACGATTAAAGGAGAGATTCCTCCATCGGATAGTGGTGCTCAGTCGTTCATACAAAAGTACCCTATGGGTGTAATGTCAGTGAATGGTGCCCCGTCCTTCCAGATCATTCAGCTGACTGTCTGCTCCCATCAGCTTGTGCATCTCGCCTTGGAACGCCCCTCTGGGATTGAGCCTTCTCTCGGTTCTTCCGCCTCTCGCAGCTGGCAACACCGTTGTGCTCAAGACATCTGAGAGTAGCCCAGCCGGTCAGTTAATGGCGGCTGAGATACTCAAAGAGGTGAGCACATAATGTGCTCCAATAAGCATCGTTGACCATGTATGCTCCAGGCTGGACTGCCTGATGGCGTGTTGAATGTTGTTCACACTGCCCGTGAGGACTCAGGGCCTCGTGTTGCGGAGATCATTGCGCATCCTCTCATTCGCAAGATTGCTGTAAGAACTCATTTATTTTCCACACATTCATAATTTTGCTCATGCGGGCTTCTATCAGTTCACCGGTAGCGACCGCGTTGGCAGGATACTGGCTTCAGAAGCTGCAAAGCATCTCAAGCCATGCATCTTTGAACTCGGTGGCAAGGCACCGTCTGTGGTAAGCACTCTCGGTACAACACTTCAGCCTCAAGCCGGTAATGAATGCATCACATACAGATCCTGAACGATGCGAACATTGAAGCTGCTGCTCGCGCCGCCGTCTCAGGCGCGTTCAACAACAGCGGTCAGATGTGCATCTCTACCGAGCGCGTCATCGTACAACGAGGCGTTTCGAAACAATTTATCGATTTAGTCAAGAACATCGCTTCCAGGATCGAAGCTGTTGACCAGTCCAACGATGCAAATGCCAAGCTCGGCCCTGTGTTTTCTGCCGCCTCTGCGGCTAACATCATAAGCATGGTTCAAGAGGCCGTAGCAGACGGAGCGGAACTCTTGGTTGGAGATATGAAGGTGGATGGAGCATATGTGCAGCCTCATGTTGTGCTCGGTGCTCGACCTGGGCAGCGGCTGTGGGACAGGGAGAGCTTTGGACCGGGTGAGCCTTCTGACCGTGGAATTTGACAAGGTTGCCGCTAACCTTCGATTATAGTGTTCACAATTGCCGTGGTGGATACCGTTGACGAGGCCGTCGAGCTTGCAAATGCGACAACGTATTCTCTTACATCCGCGCTGTGGACCAACGACATGCAGTTGGCGTTTTCGGTGTCCCGCAGAATTCGCGCTGGCAAGGTCATTGTGAATGGCCCAACATATGGTCATGAAGCAAGGTTCCATCAGCAAGGAATGGGGTATGTGATATCAGTATTCTAACGGTCTTCTTCATTAACAAGGACTTCACAGCGGTTCTTCCGGGTACGGGGTGTTTACTGTTGAGAGTTTTGTCAACACACAGCTTGTGACATTCCAAAGCGCGGAGAGTCAGAAAGGCTATCTCATCACCGATTTCTGAGCGGAATAGGTCTACTCGACTGTGTATATCAGTTGCGTCAAGTAGGAAAGTAAATGAATACTAGTAATGGACAGGTTCGGGCTGACCGGCAACGAAAAGGCGAGTTTCTGTAGTATGTGCATATTCTGATGATATATCAAGTCAGCTTCGGTCGATTTTGATGGCGTAAACACTTGCTAACCTCCCCTAACGGTCACATAGTACTTTTTCGCTACCGTGACCGACAGCGGCGAGGATATTGCGGGATCCCGGGCCGGCAAGCTCGAAACCTTCCTAATGCAGCAAACCCGTCTGCTTCGGGAAACATGCAGGTCTATCTGGTCTTGCGCAGTTTGAGACGAATTGGCACTACGAGACGTGATGCTAATACACTAGGAAAGATGGCCCAGATATTCCCCCAATATATATCGCGATCCGGTCTTCTGAACCCGCAATCTCAACGGGCAGATAATGCAATTGAGACTTGGGTCGCTAGCACAACTTCATCATATCCTATCGTCTAATATATTCAGAATGAGAAAGGGCAGGCTCTCTTCTCCTTAAAGACTATATGCCGCAGGCTTTGTGGCACTGCATGTGGCCAGAAAGGAACGTATGGTATTCCAGCATGGACCGACTAGTTCTCCGCGTTCCATCGCGGTCTCCAGAAAACATAGTACTTTGGTCTGGTCTGGCGCAACATCACCCTTCGTCACATCGTCGTCCAGAACAGCTTTGGAGATCATGTCATGATGTTTCCTACTGCCAGCGGATTGATGACATAGCTCAGTATTTCGTTGCTGACGTCCCAGCTTGTATTTCCCCACAGCACCTTTGTGCAGCAGCCGTACGCAGTGAATCATCAGTGCGAATGCAGAATTGCGATTACTGGATACATAAAGGAGTATTGAGGTGAGATCGCTCCGGATTATGCTGACACTGAGAGCACAGCATCTCGCTAGTACTTACTGCCGCTGTGCACGTCGAACGTCTCCAAGAGCAGACTGATTCGTCAAAGCGCAGTTGTTCGCGTGCCGACTGTGAAAAGGATGATCGCCATGACACAGCACCGCTCGAGAATGTGGCAGTCGCAGCCGGTGGTTGCATGAATTCATTTCGCTCTATTTGGGGTGAACATCATACAGCCAAGGGTAAAAAGTCGAGGAACGAACCGCGAGCATAGATGCAAGTGCAGGAGCAGGAACGACTATGATATAGGAGCGTAGGTACCGGAGAGCGGAACAGCCAAAAAACGTAGGAGAAGGGGAGAGCAACAAAAATAATAGGAAAACTTCTCTTGCGCGTGCAAAACACTAAATGAAATTCGAGTAAGTGGTGTATTAGCTGATGGTTGGTGAAGCCTGCTGGACATGCCGTATAACTGAGACGATGAGATATGATGTGTGTGAAGATAGAATCAAAAGTAAACGAGAGGATTCGTTGATATAGATAAACGCAAAACGGGCTAGGCAGGGGCAAGGGTCTGAATTTCGGTAACGAGCGTCCGTAACGGCAAGAGTGATTCATGAACATCCCGATGACGTCCTGATCGCCTGTACAAGGACATTGCATCGAGAGATTGGTGCCGCATGCAGCAGCCAGGTCATGTGGGCTTTGCTATTAAATTTCGAGCGGCTCGTGAGAGCGCGCCTCAAACCCCGACCGCTGGGTCTGGCTCTCCCGCCTCTCCCTCCTGCTCTCAAACCCACCGACTCCAGGACCACGCGGCTGGCGAACGACACCGGCGTCCAATCCGCCACCGTTGATCGACCCAGTGACGCTCGGAGGGAGACTGGGCACGGGGGGAATGGCGTTCGCGAACGCGCTGTTGTTGCCGAAGAGCGACGCAAAACCGCCCGGTGACCGCCGGGAAGGCGATGCAATTGTTGCATATCCTTCGCGAATGTTGCCGTTAGAGGCGCGAGAAGCGAGGCGGGGTGCCTGTGTCTGAAGCGTCTTCATGTCCGGCATGGACTTCTTCATGCGAAGAGAGTTTGCGATTTGGGAGCCGGCAGTGAGATACGATGACGGTGCGCGCGATAAGGTCTGGCGAGGACCAGGGCCTTGTTGCTGCTGCTGCTAAACAAAAAGCGGTCAGAGAAGTTCACAACACGGATAAGAGATATACGTACCGAAGCAGGGTCAATTCGAGTAACGACAGCGTAGCGGTCTTCCCCCTCACCCACGGAGTAGTGGTAAACGCCTAGCTTTTGCGCCACAAGATGCACAACCCTCCTCTGCTTGGGAGACAAAGTCCTGGAGAACGCCAGCTCATCTCGCATACGGTCGTCCTTGAACAAGAGAATGCGAGAGTAGATCTCGAGCGTGGACGGATCGTTCAGGTCAAGCTCCGTTGACGGAGTCTTCATGCCTGAGCCCGGAGTGGAAGGCGGAATTGGCGACGTGCTGAGGTTGTACGGGGTGGGAAGCGCGGGAACAGGCGGGGGCGAGTACTGCGCTTGAGAGGAGAAGGGCGAGGTACCCGAGAAGGAGCGGGAAGGAGTGAACGGCGGGGCGATTACGGGGCCGAACTCGTCATACTGCGACTGCTGTTGCTGCTGCATCGCGGCCTGTTCTTTCTCGAGCTGCATGGAGCGCATGCGGCGGATGGCTTTCTCGCGCTCGATGCGTTCCTTTTCACCGGCCTGCAATACCTTTTTGTACTCCACGCGCAGCTTGCGACCCTGCACGTCGAAGCCGTTGAGGGCGGCAACGACGGCGTCGGCATCTACTGACTGGCGGAAGTTTGCAAAAGCGAGACCGCGGAACTGGCCCGACTGGTCAAGATGGTAGTTGAACGCGTAAGGCGTAGGAATGGACAGAGAAGCCTATACACGCGAGTCATTAAAGCGTACTTCGCGAAGAGATAGAAGGTACGAACTATGATATCGAGGAGCGTCTCGCGTTTTACGTTGAATGGTATGTTCTTGATGACAATCGCGGTGGGTATAATCTCGTCGTCCAGGCCGGGCGTTCCGGGGGTAATTGCGGGAGTAAGGACATGACCCATGGTCGGCGAGCCTCCAGAGGAGGAGAGATCCGAGTTATTATTCGGGGACAGGGAACGGTTGTCTCCCATGGCAGGTGTATTATTATCGAGCCATTGCTGTTGTGATCGAGAGCAATCAGCTGCTCGGTGTCGGAAGAACGATCTCACGACGTGCTTACACTGGGCAACCCGCCACGCATAGTCTTGTTCTTCAGAGGGGACTGGCTGATACCAAGCGGGTTGTACTGAGACTGTGCTGGGATAGGAGGAGAAGTGGAAAAGTGGTATGGATTCCTGCCGTTGCCGCTGCCGTTGCCTTCGTAATCGTAAGTGTCATGAAGACGTTGCTGGGATGGCTTGGAAGAGAGCGACAGGGTAGAGATATCCGGAGTGGAGGAAGTGCTGGTCATGATCTTATGCGACTGACTGGCGAGGCTTGCAGAAGATGATACAAATTGCGAATGTTGATATTGTTCGTTAAAGCAGGCTCGTTATAGAGAAATAAAGTGTGTGGTCAGAAGTAAATGAGAACGATGAGCAGGTAGAAGTTGAGGAGAATGCGAGTCGAAGATGGTCGTCGATGAAAACGTGGATCGCTTAGCGCTCAGGACGCCTACTCTGTTCACCCCCGGCATTCTCACCGCTGTCATTCTCTGTTCCTTCCTCCATTCTGCCTCATTCTGGTCCGTGCAGAGCCCACGCTTGGAACCCTGCTCATTGTTGCGGGCCATCCGAATGTGATGTACGCTCTGCGGGGGACAATAACATATCTGTATGTTCAGAATTATGTGGTCTGCTCGGTTATCGGCATGAAGCGGTTGCGCGCAGCCTTGTTCCAGAAACCCACTGTGCTCGAACGTCGTTGTAAAGCGTTGTATCCGAGGCCAGCTGGACACGATTACGATTTCATTCCTTGGCCTATGGAAGCAGATCTACGGACAGTTCCTTAGGTTCACTCTCAGAGAACTTAACAAGACGGTGCGCTTTACATGCGAATGGTGCCAGGGGTCCGATCAGGTATACGGTGACCGTGATGGCATACAGATTTCTGGAAGACTGCTCTGAAGTCTGAACACCGTAGATATGCATAGATAACATGTGTTTGCCATGCGTTACAACCACGACAACAGGTGGCTCTCAAACATTGAAACCAACTTTGCCGCACAAGTGTACGAGGCCAGTCCTCTGACTTCCGAGAGCAGCCTCAATATCATCTGGTTCGTCCCTCACACTAACTCGTTTCTGACAGCTTTCTTGATAGCTGGCTGTGCCACGCTCGCTCTCCGACCCAATCGGATACCGCTATCGTCAGTCAGGCCAAACAAACTGCCCTAGAAGATAAGCAGCAATTCTTTCTAAAATTTGCATGTACCGGTGATCCAACCTTATGACGCAAGTTTGCCTTGGTCTGGCTGGCAGCTGCCCCAGAGGAAAAGTTGTGTATCAGGAGACCTTGTGTCATGGCAATCTCTGTCAGGCAGCTTAACCTAAGCCGCAGGGCAGGTGATTGCAGCATCTATTGAAGACATTTCTGAAGCAGGCAGATGGTGACCAGGTGCCGTCCCAGCTCTCTGACAGACTGCGTCAAGACGTTCCCGACACATGAATGCACATTGGCGGTGTAGTGTTCCTCACGCTGGCTGGCGTCTTGCCCTAGGCCGGCGGCAAGGTCACCCTAGTAAGACAGCGTCTTCTGGTCCTGCTCGCGTGTCAGATTACACTGATGCCGCCGTCTACAAACAATACTCATGCGGCCATCTTGAGACGGTTTTCAGCCTCGTTGGAAGTACCATCAGTCGCTCTCCGCCCGCCTCGTGTTTAAATCGTCCGCCTCGTGTTCTGGTCGCCCTCCGTCCGCCTCGGTCTATGAGCCCCTTCAGGTCGCCCTCAGCCTCCTTCCATTGACGTCTTCATGCTCAGTTAATACAGGTCCCGTACCATATGCCGGTGTCTTGAGGTCATTACATCTTGTACGACTATAAAACCAAGAGGGGAAGCTGTTGTTATCCGTACGTTTCGCACTTTACCCACTTGT
>JAAIFI010000517.1:0-14644 GCA_011032875.1 Phlebia tremellosa | reverse complement strand
TCTTGACAAGGGCCGCGCGTCAGAAACCAGACTACAAGGAGCACACTGTGCAAGAGGTTCGATATTTTCGAAAATATCTGTATTTTAATTGAAGGGCGGAGGTGGCCGTACGGAGGCCGCCGACGTGCGAGACATCTTCCGGCGCCTGTGCTGAGCTAATTGAACTGGTTATCGTTTAGGCCAAACTACGCACGAGCGGGCAGCATCAACTCGCAAAGCCAACATCGTCCAGGACCACGTCGTCGCCGGTCGTATTCACGGCCGTAATAGAGAAAAGTACCTCCATTCCCTACCTCTTCACGACTTTCTCCCTCTGCTCAATATTATCCTTTAATACTTCTCTCTGTCTCGTCATGCCTACGTCGACTCTACAAGCTAATGGTCATGGCGACTACCATAATCACTTCGGTCGGAACGAGCATTCGCCTTTACAGAGCCCTTCATCGCCAGGTCCAAGTACTCCTAGTTGGAAGGCATTCCTTCGACTGGGTAATCAGTCGTCGAAGAAGCTCGTCAATGGCTCGTCTCTTACACTCGATACCGGCTCAACACCTTCCGAAGCCACGTCGACAACACTCACTCCTTTGACACCGAATCCTTCCCTTACACCCGCATTTGCAGTCTCTGGAGATCAACGGTCTTCGTATAACTCGGCGAATACACTTTCCACCGATTCTAATAGTGGAAGACCCTCGAAGAACTCGTCATTACGGACACCAAGTACACCATCGTATTTCTCGCAACATCCGGCAGAGGGTATAGATACTATTGAGGAGGGGAAAGAGAAGGCTCGGTCAGCAGGCAAAGCGGACAAGTCACGTCCACAGAGCAAGTCAAGAGCACCTCCCCATACTGCGAACGCCTCCCAGATGTCCTTCATGCCAACAACCCCTCCATCTACGTCCAAATCAGGCCCGCTTTCTCCCAGGGCTTTTGGGGCTAATGCGTCGCGGTTCATCCGACGTGTAGCTTCAGCGCCAAACGCGAAGGGTCTTTTCTCATTAGGATCACGTTCGGCATCAGGAACGACGACGAAGAATGGACTACTCGCTCCAGCAGATGTCATGTCCTCAATACCGCACAATGAGCAGGGATCGAACTCGCTTGAGACGGTGTCGTCGGCGTCGTCAAGGGGACGTTCACCGCGACAAGTTCGTGCGAATAGCACGAGCACTGCCGCAAAGAAGACCAAGGACCGTGTCACGAACGCTTCAGCTCAAGCAGAGGGTCCCGGGAAGATAGCTTTTCGCCGCACATATTCAAGTCATTCCATCAAAGTCAGATCTGTGAGTGAGATCGCTTTTACATCATACCATCATCTTTACACATGCGACATGTCGTCCAGGTCGAAGTCAGTCCTAGTAGTTTCCAAAAGATCAAAATGCTGGGCAGAGGGGACGTAGGAAAAGTGTACTTGGTACGGGAAAAGAAAACGGGGAAGCTTTTCGCGATGAAAGGTGCGTACCCCCCGCTTTTCGTGATGATTTGACCTGACCATCATCTTCCAGTACTTTCCAAGAAGGAAATGATTGAACGCAAGAAGATCAAGCGTGCACTTACAGAGCAAGAAATTCTCGCGACAGCCAATCACCCCTTCATCGTGACCCTCTATCATTCGTTCCAGTCAGAACAGTTCCTCTACTTTTGCATGGAGTACTGCATGGGCGGTGAATTTTTTCGCGCCCTGCAATCGCGCCCGGGGAAGTGTCTTTCAGAAGACGGTTCCCGGTTCTATGCCGCTGAGGTCACTGCTGCGCTCGAGTATCTTCATTTGATGGGCTTCATCTACCGAGATCTAAAACCAGAGAGTACGTATGCATCTACGCTGTGACCTCCCTCGTCACGATCAACCTTAACTGATGATTAAATCTTTCGTCACAGACATCTTATTGCACCAGTCGGGGCACATCATGTTGTCAGATTTTGACCTCGCGAAGCAATCAAGTGAGCCCGGGGGTCTGCCCGCTACGATTCACCAAGAAGAGAATGGGGTACGTCTCTCATGCCAATCCGTGATCCGTGTTGTCGTCGTTAACTAACGCTGTTCAACAGATACCATTAATTGATACACGGTCGTGCACGGCTGATTTCCGCACTAACTCATTCGTCGGTACTGAAGGTATGGTTCTGGTCTGCTCATTGGTGTGAATCTGAAGCTGACTACCTTGCATTTGCAGAGTACATCGCACCGGAAGTAATACAGACGTCTGGTCACACATCCGCGGTTGATTGGTGGACTTTAGGCATTTTGATTTATGAGATGATAGTGCGTATCCTTCCGTCTTCAGTGGATATGTTCGCGAATGCCGCGATATCCGCAGTGGCGTCCTCCCACACTAATCTGATGAATTTCCATTTCCAGTACGCGACAACGCCTTTCAAGGGTGTAGAGCGAAACGATACATTTCACAACATTATGAACCTACCTGTTCATTTCCGAGAAACGCCCAAGGTGTCCTCGTAAGCGTTCAAATGCCGCGTGCTTGCTCAGGTCCTTGTTTGCCATACTCATCATTTGCATTGTTTTCATCTCCTTGTAGGTCTTGTAAGGACATCGTGACGCGTCTCCTCGACAAGCGGGAGTCGACGCGGTTAGGGAGTAAGAGCGGCGCTTCCGAGGTGAAGCAGCACAAGTGGTTCGCGAAGATCAACTGGGGCCTCCTCCGAAACACTCAACCTCCGGTGAGTTCTGGGTCCCATTTCTACACCCGTTCCTCGTGGCTGGTGGCGCAGGTGCACATGATTACGATCATCGTGCATCTGTGCTCACGCATTGTCACACTATCATCTGTTTTCCCGTTATTTGGAAGGCTAGTATCTGGTGTCTGGGCCCCCTGCGCCATCAGATATTCGGGCAGCGCTGTGAGAGCGCCCTCCCTTCGCGGAGATGAGGAGCCTTGCGCTCTGCAGTCCGCCGCGGTCTGGTCACTAGACACTTATGTGCGATCAGAAGCCCGTTGCTTGAAGATCCCATGCTCGTTGCGGGGGTGTGATCTACATGCCGGATGGGTCTAATTTGGTGTACAATGTCGGTCTCTTTATGCTATTTGCTATGCTCTCGGCTACTGCTAGTGGCGCACGCACTTGATGTGGGCACGCTGCTCGTGTTCACGCTATCTACCTTTCGTCCCGTTATCGATCGTGTTAGTGTTACACATACTGACTGATCCTGCTCCTTTTCCATCTGGCATTCTCAAATTGGCACTGCATTTGCACAACGCATCTTGCACACCTCACGCTCCCATCTCTTCCTCCGACAACCCTCCAATCCATCTCACTTCATCCGATCTATCTGGCCACACCCACCAGATCGTGCCAACAGCATCAAACGGCGCCGACGCGGTGAACTTCCGGCAAATGCAAGAGTCCACATCGCTGCACCTCGAGCGGCAGCACGCGTCGCCGAGCATCCAGCCACAAGTGCCCGGGACGCCGGGGCTCAGCGGGGGCGACGACGGGCTGGACGTCCCGCCAGCAGACGCGGACCTCTTCGGCGCGTTCAGCAGCATCACGCTGCACTACGACGGCGAGAACTACGACTAGCACTCGTCATCGTACCTACCCACCGCCCAGCCGCGCTCAGGACTCAGTACCCGTACCAGTACCAGGTCTATACTCGATATTCGATACCCGCACCACGCACCCGTAACCCGTTCGTTCGCGCCATCTATTGGCAAGATCAAAGATCATGATCATGATTTATAGAGACTGTCTTTTCCATCCGTCTGTCCATCCGTCGATATTCCTGGGGATTTTCTTCCGTTTCTGTGTTTCCGCGTTCACTGTTTGTTCGTTGCGTTGGTGTGGCTTTTTTGGGAGCTGTTGTGCATATGTTCGGGTGCTCTGCAGTGGTGCTCAGAAACGAAAAAAGACTCTCGTTTTGGTTTCTTGGTTTTTCATTTCTTTGCGTCTCTGCTCTCTCTCGTTCTCGTTCTCGGTGTTGATTATCTGAATCCTTTCGCTTGCTTGCTGCTACATATTGTCCACATCCCTCCCTCCCGCACCTCTTCCCCCTCCATGCTCGTCTGGCACCTAGACGGACTGGCACGTAGCGGGGTCCTCCGCACCCCGACATCCATTATTACTCCTCGTCCCACATCCACCGTCCCTGATCCGTCGTCCAGCCCTCTTCACGGATCTGGGTTTCTTCCGCCTCTTCCCTATTATGGTCTTTTGTTGCGTCTTGCGTCTTTGCGTCCCTCATGACAAACTTGAACAGGTTCACGTTTCTCTTTTAAAACAATCTTCACTGTACCATTATCCAATTATCACACGTCTCTTTGCTACTACACACACCACAGCCACCACAACATACATATACACATACACATATACATACTTTATGTTACCCTTTGTCCGTCTCCATCATCGCTATACCTACGACTCTACGATACGTTCTAGCGGGAAAAGAGCAACACGGCGATGTGAATGGTTACGGTTTACTGATCTTGTAGATTTATGCGTTCAGCAGCTTTAGCTCTCGTTAAGACTTACCTCCGCGCAATAATTACATGTATATGAAGGCTTATAGTCTGTCTGACAGCATTGGAAGGAGAGCTTGTTTGCTCGTGGTACAGTCTTTTATATTACCCGTCATCCTCGTTCTCGTCCTCATACTTTAAGCCCACGCACGCGCGATAATTACACCTACTTCATGAACAACTTGTGGTTCGCTTGACAGGACCATGAGGAGAGCTTGTTTGTACATGACACACCAGCGAAAAGCGATCCCTGGGACTTACGCGACGGATAGTATGGAGACCCTCCCTGCAGCATAGATATCTACTCGTCGTCCTGGTCTTGTCCCGAGCGCAATGATATATGTCTGACAGCTCCAGCAACAACCCAACTAGAGTGGAAAGCTTGTTTGTTTTGTTTCCGCGTATGTTTTGATCACCTCCACATCCAGATTCTTCCATGACATAGGGATGTGCCGCAGTGTGACTTCCGTGTCACACAACACACCTCTCGCGAACGAACGATCGCGCGATCGACCACCGGCTGCAGCCATGGTCATGAACTCTTTTCCCCCAGCCGCCGCCTCTCCACCTCCCTTTTTGTCTTGTGTCTTCCGCTTTTGTCTGTTTTTCGCGCTTGTGGCTGTTGTTCGCGCTCATTTTTTGCAAAATGGGTTAGAATGGATGGAACGATTTGTTTCCGGGCCTCCGGGTACCCGGGGCGAGCCCAGTACTAGTACCCCAGCCGCCTCTCGTGCCGTTTACCGTGCCGCGGCAAACTGCGGCGCCCCCCAGCCAGTCCACCGTCTACGGCCAAAGTCGAACCCAGGCGAAAAGCGCACAGGCGAATGGCGAAGGCAAATGGGCAAATCAAAGCTTCGGAAGCTGAAGCTTCGGCGGCATCGGCGTTATGGCTCGCTTAGATCCTGTTGATGAGCGATGGGTAGCGGCTAGCCACAGAGATCGGAGAGAGATCTCGAGCATTGATTCAGACGCGAAACACACAAGACAGAGCACATCAACGGGGGATCATTGCTGGAAGTTCTGCGGGGGTGTTCTGACTTCAGGTTTTGTGTGTGTACCCTGCTACCCTGTCGTGTGTTCTGAGGAATGGGGGATGGGAATGTTCGGTCAGCGCGTCGATATGTAAATTGTAAAGCTATGCGCGAGTCCGAAGCTGTGAGATGAGCGCATGAGCAGTACTAGTGAGAACCGTTGGAGCTCACAGCAAGACACAGAGAAAGAAAATGAAAGAGGGGCAGAGACCACAGAGAGCCAACGGGAAACATCAGTGCGTTCTGTTCAGTGCACACATCACAGAGCCTATCTGAAAAAACCTCAGTATCAGTCTGAGCAGTCAGTATCAGGCAAAACGCGCCATCTCCCCCCTCTCATCTCGATCTTCCCTTTTCGATTCCTCCATATCCCATATCCATATTCACCACGCCTGATGCCGTAAACGGGTCCTGCGAGCATGAGTAATGTGTGTAATGCGTGTAATGTTACGAATACGAATGTGAACGAACTTTGAATTTGTTGATGTGAGATGTGAGATGTGAGATGTGATGTGATGGTCCGCGGAAAAGGCTATCTCCATGCAGCAGTCAGCCGTGCCACCCTCAGCCACCGCGGCAGGTCAGACGTAGGCAATGCAATGTAATGCATCATCTGGTACGTTACCGCATATGCACACCGTATACCGCATTCTGGATACTGGATACCGTATACCTGTTAGCGGGAGTGCCAATTGTTCAGTGTCCCTAGTTCCCCTACTAGTAATATCCATCCCATTACCATCGACAATCGTCCCTTGTCCTTATCCCTTGTCCCTTGTTCAATATTCAATGCGAGAGTGACACAAGTGACCCGGATACATCATACACGTTACATGCTACCTGCTATACTAGTAGTACATGTGATCTGGCAATCGATATCTGGGGCAAGGGGCTCGTTCTCGTCCTCGTTCTCGTGCAAGAGTCTCGTGCAATGTTCCCAATGGTCGAAGTTCTCAATGGTCGACGTTCTGAACTTCTGATAATGATACCCAGATTCTCTGATTCGCTGGTTCTCTCTGATGTATGATGTGTGATTGCAGTCACGGTGCGGTGGTCTGGAGTTTCAGAGTCTGGACGTGATCTCCCAAGACCCGCCATGACTGCTGTGCTCTGGACACCTGGACACCTAGACACCTGGGCATTGGGTACTGGGTGCTGGGGCAATGCATAGAAAAACGCATTGCGCATGATCATTGGGACATACACCGTACAGTAATCGTGTCCGAGTCCGTGCCCGTGCGCATACCACAATCCCACAATTCCATAGTCCCATAATCAGATCTGTCAGGTGGTGCGCGGAGCATGCGCATGGTCACTGGTGGGTGGGTGATAGCATACTGTACTATGATAGGGGATAGGCACCACAACAGTACCAGCAACAGTAACAGTAAATGCTGACGGTCGTGAGGGCGGCCTCCTGGGTTCGCCGCTCGTCGCATCTTAATTCTTGATTCAATTCTAATAACTATGGACATGGACGAGCAAGGCAGTACGCGCACTAGTACTGGAACGAGCATGTACACTCTACATATATGATATTGCGGTGTATCAAGATACCGTATTGATGGGTTTATTACAGCATTTAGTAACGGTAATCGATCGCAATAGATCTGCTCAGCGAGAAGCCAGAAGACGGGCATTGTGGCGTTTGACATGGGAGCGCGAAGACGAAGGCGAAGGCCGCCGACGCGCCGTTTGGTATCAACGTGGTGGGAAAGAACCCTAGCCCTGACCCTGACCAGAGCTAAGTAAGGGGAGGCAGGGCCGCTGTCGGTGTGTCGCGTGGCGCGTGTCGGTGGGAGAAGGGCGATGGGCGATGGATGGGAAGAAGGGGGAAGCCTCAACTCAAGGGCGTTATTGCACATGCCGGCGGAAAGCCAGAAGCACCTCCACCCGTCTGGCAGTGACATTTGTGGCATGCGTACAAGCGCCGTTACGGGGGATTGGCAGCGCGCGCTCGTGAGGCTGGGAGATTAATCGCATTATTATGATTATATTACTGGACTGGATTGTAGATTAGCATTGTGCACGTCGCCGCCACCGACGCAACGAGAGAGGCGTGTGCTGTCGGTGTGGCAGTATAAGGCAACCGTGGAGTGTGTGTGTGATGGCAGATTCCGTGCAGAAGGCTGCCAAATGCGCGATATGAATATATTTATATGTATATTTATATTGCAAGTCGTGAGTGGACGACTCGACGACGCGGATCTATCAATATTAATGTCATCTAAGACTAGTCGCGCGGGGGTGCTGGGCGCGCTGGTCACCGTGGCCTGGCGAAGACTTCAAAGGCTAAGGCTGGGCGATGGGGGGAGGGAAAGTCAGAAGCAGCGGGAGAAGGCTCGAGGAAAGGAGAAGAGGAAGCCCGCTGCCTGACGCTCGGTGGCTCTGCTGCCAACGCTAATATCAGCGCCAACCTTCGCGTAACTCGCAGATGGTCTTCCTCGCTTTACTGGGCAGTGGGGCTGGCTGCGCACCTCCTAGCTAGAGAGTCACTGCACGTAAGCGCAGCAGCACTGTACACACTCGAGCTAGGCCGTGTTATTAGCGTGTCGCGCCCTGCCCCGCGGAGGTGCAGCCTGAGGCCTGAGTCCCCTCTCCCCTCTCGGCCACAGCGGGCCTTGTTCTCCCTCTTGACTAAACCGCGGACGATTCTACGATTCTAGAAAGCCTCTTGAAGGTCATCTCCGCCACCACCCATATCGCGCACTGCTTACCCAACACCGGTGGGTGGCATGTGCCCCGATAAGGGGATATTTGTGTGCACTGGGTCACGGTGCGCTGGGATGGCATGGAACCGATAAGGGCTTACCGTCGCGGTGCTTACGAGTACTCTGACTCTGCGCGCGGCTGACAGTAAGTACTGATGCTGATGTGCTAAGTGGAGGAATGTTCATTGTTGGGCACGCAAGCAAGGTTGGATGGCTGCGAGGGAAGGGGGCCGGCAAGTTGGCCGGTGAATTCATTCAGAAGTGTTGTTTGTTACAGTAATGTGATGCAAAACTATGTTACTGTATTGCTGCCGGGGCCAGGAGCAGACCCGAGGAAAGAGCAGGAGCGAGCTCAGGGTCCCGTGGGAAACACGAATAGTAGAGAGGCGATGGGGGGTCACACCGGGTGACACCCTAGAACGCGATCAGCCAATGGGGCTGGAGAGCACGTTCGATCCGTTAGGGATATGTTGTTGAACGCGGTAGACACACACGCACAGTGCCGAGCTGCCGGGAGCCTCGAAAGATGGACGGACGCGGACAGCGCACGAAGCGTACCGGTGTTGTGTACCGCAAGTGCTGAGTACTGCCAACGTACAGGGTGTGCGCAATGTGCAGAAGGCTGCTGCTGCTTCGTGGATGCAAGCTCGGGAAGGCCGCCGCGCATCTGCACATCTGCACATCGCAGCGGGGGTCGGGGTGGGCCCGGGGACGGTGTGATGTGGCGCGGGCTCGGGAGGAGGGAGCGTTGTGGCAAACTGGGTGGCAGAGGAGGAGGCGGCCGCGCTGATGCAGATGCAGCAGACGAGGGATGTTCCGGGCCCATGGAGTTCTCCGTGTTCGTGCGCACAAGCTGCTGACGGCAGGGGCAGGGCAGCTGCTACCGTGCTCAGCTCGCTCAGCAGGCCTTGTGATGTGGGTGATGCGATGCGTTGGAGGCGTGCTAAAGTGGGGAGACAGATTCAAAACCAAAGGAGGGAGATGACTGTGCGGGTGAATGTTCGATCAGAGCGAGGAGGGAGGGAGATGGGCCTGTTCAGATGGAAAGAAGGACCAGCGTTTGCGGAGCACACAAGCAGGGTGTGCGAGACTCGTCCATCGCTGACACGGAGATTGTAAATGAACTGCTGAAGAAACTTTGAGGGACTCTCACACCCACGGCCGCCATCCACTCACGGCTGGCGGTATATTCGCGCGGTTAACAGCGGTGAATACTCGCGAGGCGGGGTGCGAATGCGCGTTGTGACACTGTCACGCGAGGACCCCGGAGGAGAGCGAAGGGGTGCCAGGTTGCCGCCGCTTGTGCCGACGGTGCTCGATATGGGAGGTGCCGCCCGGGACGCAGGGACGGCAATCTTCGGGAGATCAAATGACGCGTGGGCTTTGCAGAGCAGTCTGGGATTAGTCCCGCCGCCAGCGTCTGCGCCCGCGTCTTGCACCGACTGTTTGCCCGCCCGCCGTGACCTCGCCGCTGTGACCTTTTTGCCAAAGCGCGTTTGGACAGCGACAGCGACGACGACAACGACAACGAGCGACGACGACGGCGACATCTGCACACATCTCGGTTCACGGCCTCTTGCATCATCATCATCAGCATAACCCACCGCGGCATCAGACTGGTCGGATCAGAACCCGCCAGCTGCTTCAGCAGAGACCCTCGTTCACTTGTGGCACGTTTGGCAGTCGTCCGGCCTGCGGTTGGCATCCCATCTGGCGTCTTTGCCATCTGCGTCGCGCGTTCCGTGTGGGCCCTCTCGACGTTTGGTATCCGTTTGGCAGCTTGCATCAGCGTGCATCACCCTCTGTCACACGGGTCACTGCTGCAACTATTTCAAGGAGGTTGTACTCTGTTGTACTGGATTGGTTCCGTGTGTTCCGCTCAGTTGGGCAAGTGATAGCTGGAAGCTTGGAGGGTTCAATTGGGCAGACTGGGTTTACGTGTGTTGTTTGTGCACTCGGTCGTTAGAATTAAATCCACCGGCCTGCTGCCTGCATCCCTGCCTACAAGCCCTGATCCCACCTTTGATCCCTGCGCAACTCGAGTATTCATACTCTCTTCATACTTGGGTGCAGCAGCGTAAACTCTCGCAGCCTTGATATACCCCCGCGCCGCTTCCTCGAATCACCTTCCCCCGTCCTTCAGATCGCCCACTTCCCTCCGGCGTCTCCAGTTCCATATTACTTCCAGCAGACGCTTATATTTCCAAGTTCCCTCCTCCGCCTCCTGGCGCAGAGCAATCTGCCTCGCTGCATCCTCCCGCCTCCACCGTCTCCCCGCTCGTCGTCCTTCCTCGCAGCGCACGGTCTTCGCAGCACTTCCTCATCCCACACCTTCTCCTCATCGCCTTAAACACCACCCATGGCCGACCTCTATCCCACCTACGGTCGCCAGTACCAGCGGCAAGAACAGTCCCACCAGCAGTACCAGCTCGCACCCGGCTCGTCCTCCAGCGGCGTCATGTACGCGCCCCAGCTCCTCGCCCAGCCCGCCATCGTCGACGACCACCAGAGCCCCCAGCACGACGCCAGCTCACAGTCGCCCTCCTCCCAGCAAAACGCCTCGCCCAAGCAAGACTCCCCCATCTCCGCAAAACCAGAGGGCATGCCCCAGCAGCCGTCCAAGCCGCAGGCGACGTTTCTCACCAAACTCTACGCGTACGTGCCCACATCCGCTCACAGGCTCTCGCCGGGGCGCCGACACTTATGTCCTTGTTCGCAGTCTGCTCGAGCGTCCGGAAAACCACCACATGATTCGCTGGGACCCCGCCGGCGAGCACATCATTGTCGAGCGACCAGAACAGCTCGCACTGCACGTCCTCCCAAGCGTCTACCGACAGTCCCGCTTCGCTAGCTTCTCCCGGCAACTAAACGTAAGCCGTACTTCTTGTCTTCTCGCTTCAGCCACGTTCTCCCCTGCCGAGCCTTCTTGTCAACGTGAAGAGCCATATACACCACCACACGTCCATACTAACCGTGCGCTTTGCAGATTTACGGCTTCATGCGCAAGGTCAACCTCCGCAACGTCGACCCCGCCATCGACGACCCCGACGCGAGCACCTGGTGTAAGTACTCGTTTCGACCGTTGAATCTCAAGCATGCTAATTCCACTCCTACTCGCAGCACACCCTACGCTCAACCGCCATTCTCCTCCCGAGGTCGTCGCGAATTTCAAGCGCCGTGTTCCTCCCCGTTTACCGAAACCCCGAAAGCGCGACGCTAATTCCGACGTGCCCACCATCCCTCCACCCCGATCTGCAGTCGGGATGGGCCCTGTGCCACTTTCTGTCCCAAGCGGACCTGGATCGCCAGGCCGGCGAGCACGCGGCTTTTCTGCGCCAGGGTCGTTCACGCCCCTCAGCCAACCAAACGCTTCGGGCTGGGCGACGAGCTATCCCCGGCAAGCTCTACCTCCACTCACGGTGCCTGACTCGCACCCGTCTTCTCTCTCCGCGCACGGACACAACGGCCTCTACGCGCATGGCCCGCTCACGCCGTCGGACGAGCCTCCACCGTCTTCTACGACCGCTTTTACGCCCCTCTCGTCCTACTCAAGCGGCGCGTCCGCAGGAAACGGCCGCGACATGCTCTTGCCCTCGCCCAACTCGGCGTACCCGTACGCAGAGCAAAGCGCGTGGCAGTTCTCGCCTGGCGGCAGCGCGTCGTCACACTCGTCAGGAAGCCTCTCGAGCTTATTGAACCCGAACACGAGCGGCGGCGCGGGCGGATACAGCTCGCGTCCCGGCACTGGCATGAGCAACTACCAGTCCGGGTACACGCTCTCGACCATCTCGCGCGGGCACCACGGTGGCGGCGCCTCGCCCGACAGCCGGCCCGCGACAGGCTACAGCATGTCCTCCGTCTCGTCGATGTCGACGCCGTACGAGGAGAGCGCGCCGCACCACTTCGGGCACAACGACTACTCGCGGCCGCCGTCGAGCCACCGCCCGCTCACGCCCGCGTCTTCGCGCCCGCCCTCGTCGAAGGCGTCGTACGGCGGGCCCGGCTCGCTGAGCGTGCGGCGCGACCGGCGGCACAGCCACGCGATGTCGCCGTATCCCTCGCCGTACAGCGAGCACCCGCCGCAGAGCGCGGGGTCGGAGCGGCCGTCGACGAGCCCGCACCCGAGCGACGAGCAGCAGCACGGGGGGATGCCGCGGGTGAGGAGCATGATGAGCATGGGCACGGTTGATGCGTATGGGTTTAATCCTGCGCAGGCGGAGTTTGCGTATGCGGCGGTGGACGATCATCATGTGTCGTCGGGGCACCATGGGCATAATGGGCATGCGGGGGGTGCGGGTGCGGGGGGGATTTATGGGCGGGGGGTGAGGCCGAGTACGAGCGCGTCGAGTTTGTCGGGGAGTAGTTCGGCGGCGAACACGCCTGCGGGGGACGGGTTTGGGCAGGCGGGGCCCGGGGCGGACAGCGCGGATATCAGCCGATGTGAGTAAGTCTTGTTTGCTTTTCTCTTTTGCGTGGTGCCCCAATATCCTCTTCTTTCAATTTCTTCGGGCGTGGCTCTGCGTGTGTGTGGACTACGTCTATTTACGTTGAATTTTTTGTTTGGACATAGAGCACCGCACTGACGCGCCATTGAACCTCGTCTAGTCTCTCCCGACTTCGGCTTCGTCCCGATGAACGAACACCTCCCGCAATACTCTAAGCCCGGCGAGCTCTGACACGCAACTCGCAACTCGCAACACGCGTTAGAGCCCCTTCGCACTTTCGCGGATGGTTCAGCAGCTTCTGTCTCTCGGTTTTTTTCTTGCTGGCACACATTCATAGACGTCTTTCTTCTTTTCTCTCTTACTCTCTCACTCTCTCACGTGGACTTTGTTTCTCTGCTTTCGTCACTTGTTTCGCGTTTCTAAATTTTTCCAGAGGAGGGCCTGTTTCGTTGTTTCGTTGTCTTTTTTTTTTTTTGGAGGTGCGGGTGGAGCGGAGAGGGGAGAGAGGGCACGGGGCTCTCGCACCATGCATCAACGGACGGATTGGACACGTAGGACGCAAGCAACATCGCAGGTCTGGTCCGCTCACCAAGCATCACGCACCAGGCATCGAGCATCGAGCATCAAGGAGAGTGGGAGTTGCTGGAACGGATGCGGAATACCGCGGATGTACCTCGCATCATGCGGCGAACGCGGTCACGGACTCACGGTCACTCGCTCCTTTCGATTTCGACGCACCCCTTCACTCCCCTACCCCTTCTTCGGCAGGTGGGCTGGACGGGGCTCGTGCTAGCAGGAATTGGACCTCGCGCACGCGGGACGGGTACACGGATACATTCGTACCCCTTGGCCAGCCTCACACCCTCGTATCGGGCTGTTGCGGGACGGCGCTGTTCGCAATTCACAGCTCGCCATTCGTAGTCCGGGTGTGGGCTGGTGCACAACACTTTGACGGCATGGCGCTATCAAGCTTCAGCGTCCAGCGTCCAGCGTTACATTGTTCAATTTCCGAGGCCTGATTCGTCGGCTCACCCGCTTGCACAAGATCACCCGCTCCCAATATCATTCCTCGCCCTTCCTCGCACATTCCCACCGTGTCCCGATTAAGCTCTGCTGCGGCTTTGTGGCGATGGGACGATGGGGCGAATGGGGCGCGTGTGCCGTTTGCCATTTGTTTGTTTGTCGGTCTTCGGTCTTTGGCGTTTGGCGAGCTCCTGCCCTGTTTGTGCTTATTGCCATCAGAGTATCCCGCATTCCGTATCAGTCCATCAGCATATCAGCACATCAGCAGCAGCAGCAGGCAATGTCCCGGCGCAGACCCGTAGACCCGCTTCCACATGCCGTCTGCAACGCCCTCGGTCACTCGTCCTCGTCCTCGTCGATCCCGCTTTTCCGGTCTCCCTGTGCACGCTGCCGTCCCCAGTCAGCCCTGTGTCCTGTGTCCTGTCTCCCGTCGCTCTTACTTTGGCTCCTCGCTCTCGGTCAGGCAAACGTGAATTCTTTCAACTGTTTCGTCTCTCTCTCCCTCTCCCTTAGTATCGCGCCCGCTGCAAATACATACGCCGTATATACACTGCCCACACGATTACACGATAAACACCATAGTAACGTACTACTAGTACAGCCTCCGTTTGACACAGCCCGTCCCCGCCCCCTCTTGTAGTCTTGATTCTGCTTGCAGTTCCTTTGCCAGGTCATGTGTGTAGATATTACCGTTTACAGTTTACCTTTTTTCGGCAGCAGAGTATACGTATACCCAGATGAGACAAAGAAACCACGGTCTTGAGGTGGAAATATAAATTTAATTGCACAAAATCGAGACCGTTAGGACTGACTATCTCTAGCTGCTATCTACGCAGTATTCAGTGGCAGGCATGTGGAACGTTGACTACACAGCGCGTACGGTGGGATTGAGTAGATGGTTGTGCCATAAGCATCCTTTAGAATCGAGCATGACACGCTGTTACGTAAGCTTA
>JAAIFI010000516.1:0-14704 GCA_011032875.1 Phlebia tremellosa | reverse complement strand
AACCTGGCGGGGATCTTTGCGAGAGTTGGCGGTGTAGCTTCTGGAAAGTTGTCTCACGTCTGACGTGATTCGCGAGACAATGATATGCGCATCGACAATACATATATGCACTAACCAGCCGTACGCTCATCGTTTACTCTTCCCTCTACGAGCTTTGCTGATAACATCCTTGCATGCAGTCCGTCGGACCTCGAGTGCACGTACATTCTGTACGTATGGATGTTGTATTGTGATGTGAATGACACATTGACTCGTACGCTCCTAGTCTGTTTCGCACAGTAGCCCAACCAAGGCCGCTAGCTGATAATATACAGACATCAAGAATGCGACCTATCTTGTGCATCCAGTCCTCTTGAGAAGCCTTCGTGGAATGCACGGCGTGGACACAAGGTCACCATCTGTACAACTTTCTTCTGTCATCGGTGGTCACTTTTGGTGCCGTGGTGCTTGACTCGGAGACGCGAAGGAGCTTGTGGGAGGACGCGACCCGAAGTTAGACCTGCGAAGCGCGGTATTGGAGACAAAATTAGAGGTGAGTTTCACTTTCGAGTCGTCACCGACGCATGCTGACTCCTCAGTTCAGATACAAACAAATGACTAACGTAGCACTCGCCGATGGTACTCACTGCAGTCCGGTTCTCCGATGCGCGTTCCCTTGAAGTGGCGCCCTTTGTTGCAGCAGCATATTTTGTGTCGACTTCATCGACTCGTAAGACACCGTCTTTACCTCAAAAACTCAGGATGCTACACCGCAGCTCTGCCCTGTTCTATTCCTGCGTAATCTGCTCATGACTTCGAGTAAAAAAAGAAGATTGTGGCGATTGAAGNCCTGTTCTATTCCTGCGTAATCTGCTCATGACTTCGAGTAAAAAAAGAAGATTGTGGCGATTGAAGTAGCAACTACAAGTTTCGATCTTGTGACCTCGGGGTTATGAGCCCCGCGCGCTTCCCCTGCGCCAAGTTGCTGACGAGGTTCATCTGGCAGGAAAGGATTCGATTATAACCGATGGGTTCACCGTATCAACTCTCGAACTTGATCTTGTTCAGCAGTACGCCGCAGTTTACGATCGACCCGCATACAAGACGACAACACTAATGCTCGTAATTGTGCAGTCCGCTGTTTACTCATACACATCTGTCCCGGGAGCATCATGGTACCTCAACGTCTCATGACAGTTTTTTTATGCTTAGACTTACTTATAGCAGGATTACTTTCATGACTGAACTGCCGCCGTGGCCGGCGAGATGCTAATTCCGCCTGCGTTCGTGGCTGGCAATTCATGGCATCCTCCAAGACTATCAACTGGTCGGCATGTCATGCCTGAACAACCTGTTTGCTGCCCTGCACCCCATTCTGCCTAGGTTCTGTGTATCGTTTTGGCCTTCATTCGACGCTGGCGGTCACTTCTTCAGCACGCCTGGCGCGCACTGTCCATTCCTTTGTGCTTGCTAATATACACCAGAGACATCGACGGTCTCTTGACCCCGATTTCGATGGAGGCTCGCCCTCGGACTCTTCGCCCCCGCCGCTCATCTCCATTGCGCGTTCGAGACGATGCAGGCTCTCTCCTTATCGGTCCCGGAGGCCAAATAATTGCAGCAGAGCCAGCCAAAGATAATCCGCGAGTCACGGGGCTACTTCCTGAAGGTTTACCTAGCAGGAACCGTGGCCCGGATAGCGGTGATGGAGATCTGCCTCCTACCGACGCGTCGACGGCGTTGCATAGTCCGGCTGTGAGTGATTATATAGTATTGCAGAAACCTTGTCTAACACTTCTCTAGGCGCAGACTGGGGCACCAATCGCGGCCGCTAGTAGTGTGCCATCTACTGCCACACTTCTGTCTAGCTCTGCGCTCCTTTCTTCTCAGGTGACCTCAATGATGCCATCAAGTACCGCTCTCGTGATATCTAGTACGATTTCTTCCTCTGCGGTGACTTCAGCCAGCCCATCAGCAAGCGCTTCAAGCGTTATCCCTACGACAAGTAGCGGTATATCAAGTTCTCAAGTCAGCAGTATCGTTTCCAAAACAAGTTCTCAGATACCGACCTCTACGCTCTCATCTACCACCTCAATGCTTTCATCTACCACTTCATCGCTTTCATCTTCCACCACGAGTTCTTCTCAGACAGCTACTTCCACTGCACTGGCGAACGCAGTGTCCTCATCCTCTCACCATTCAGTAGGCATGCATGTTGGGATTGCGTTCGGTGTTATAGCGGGTTTGGCTTCGCTCGTAACCCTGGTGGTCTGGCTCATCCGCACCCGGAGCCGGGCGCGTCGTCAGGCGCTGAGGAATACTAGCACATGGCCTTGGGACCGCGACGACAATCGAATTGAAGACGGGTGCCATGATAACCGTGGACACAATCCTGGGTTTATGTTTGGTCTGGGATTCAGGGGTGCGTGGGTAAATGGGATGGATGAACCGAAGCCTTCGCAGTGGGACAAAAATACCATCCAACGTCCCCCAGTGATTATCGACAGGCAAGAGATCCTCCGCTCGACGCACGATGTGCCAATGGCACGCAGTCCGTATCCGACTATCCAGATTCCGAATGCGCATGGGAGTGTTCCCGACCTTGCACCGGACCTGGGACGACTACAGGTGGCAAACTACGTTCCGGGAGACCTGTCTAGCAACGAGAGCAGCCGGGCAACATCGCGTGCGAGCTCGGTGACAAACCGTAGTGGACGAGCGATGTCAAACAAGTCGGACCGTCATTGGACCCCGCCTCGTGTTGATACTGGGCTTGGTTTGGCAATATTCGAAGAGAAGGTACATGAACTTGACGTTACCGAGCTATCAGAGCTGCCATTGCCCGGTGAGGTGGAGATGCATCAGCCCGAAGCTAGCAATGGTTGGGCTTCGTCATTCCGAACGAACTTGGCAAATGTCATGAATGTGGTCGTCGGTGGCACCACTGCGCCACCAGTCACTCAGGTTATAGCGCCATCACCCACACGGACGGAAAGACGGCTGTCGACTCAAAGCCGTAAAGGTGCTTCCTTCCTTTCTAGGAGAAATTCCGTTCACTCCGGGCCATCGACGCGAAGGAACAGCCTCTCCAACGCTGCCCGTGCAGTACCAATTCGCGCGTCTGGCATGCGTATCCATGCTGCTGACCCTCACGAGCTGGTTGACAGGTTGACACAGGTTATGTATGACATCGCCGAGGGCGAAGAGACTGAAGATACCTGCACCGGGGTCGAAAAGCCTGCACCTGCGTTCGTCAACAACCGGGATCGAAACGACCAAGCTTACAGGATGCTATCGCGGGCTAGCAGCGTTTATTCTGTTATGTCTCCCCCCAGTGATATCGCTGGTGAGATGCAGCAGCTGTTCACGCTCCCTCCAATAACATCCGTATCCAGGACAGGCTCGGGCACGTCGTTCCAGCAAGCTGTCCAGCTCGAGGACAAAGCCCTGCATGCGCATAACTCCAAGCGACAGGTACCTTCTCGATCCCCGCAGCGGCCAATAATGCTTAGACATGGGACGTCGAGTTCGGGTGACTCAATGGGCTCGGACATGTCACGCGCGTCCAGTCCTGGCTCGGAACCTTTGACGGATGGCGAACAATATGCGCAGCAAGTTTTGAGGGAGAGAAGGAAACGAGTAACAGCTTCCAGGATCAATAATGTGAAACAATCGTTGAGACGGCCCTCTGTCCGTCTGGGGTCCAGGAGGAGAGGATTGTCAGTCCGAAGGAAGCATGCCAATGGTGATATCGCACTTGAGCAAGTCGGTTGTTAATTTGATCACTATCCTTACACCGTTATACATTTTGTTATAAATACCGTCCTCATCTGCTCAGTGGCATATTGCTGTATCCTGCGTTATTCTGAGCCAACTCTGTCATTGCGTTGTCAGGCGTCTAACAGTCCACGTGAGCGCGTTTCAATAAATCCGAATTTCCCTGAGATTTCTTCTGCACTTCCGCCACAGTCGGTACCAACTCGACTCATCATAGTCCCTACTTCCTGGCTGGACTAGAATATAGAACGATGACTACTATTAATGCCTCATTTCTGCCCATCCTGTCTCCAAACGACGTTCAGCAGGCGGCTCAAGCAAGTTGTCCTATTCGTTCTCGGTGTCTTTGCCTTACGCTAAGTGGTCAGTGCAGCTAATTCAGCAAGCTTATGCACCGCAAAGCCATATCTCTTCGGAAGAGCAGCGACACATTCAACAAGAACTTTTTGATATCCAGAAACGGCCAGAGGCATGGGGATTGGTGCTCCCGTTCTTGAGTCATTCAGATCCAAATGTTCAGTTCTTCGGTGCCCATACTATCCAAGTGAAGATTGCCCGTGATTGGTGAGTTATCAATATATGTACTGTATGTTATATACTCACTTGTCACTGCTTAGGGCTCACTTTCCACAAGAGAATGCACCACAGTTGCGCGTCCTATTAGTCGACCTCACCGGACGCTCTATGTCTGCGGGTCTTTCTAGGATTGCCTTGCGCAAACTATTTGTTTCTGTGCGTATCATCTACAATAGCATGGACGAATTCTGATGTACGTCATATTGCAGATCACATCTCTCGCTCTAAAGCTCGCTACTCGAAGTCCCTCACAGTGGCCTGATTGGCTATCGTCTACTGTACAGACTTTATCCACAATGGGTGCGTCCACGGAAAGCCTCCTCGACTTTTGTGCAATAGCTGCAGAGGAAGTAAACAGTGCGGATTTACTTTCCCCCGAACGGTGAGTCGCATATACCCATGCACATTCAATTATCATTCAACGACTTATAGGTCCAAGATGAAACAAACCTTAGCCGATGCTGTTCCAATGGTTGTTGGTGCTATCACCACCTGTCTTACTGGAAATTCCTCTTCGAACGAACTGCGTTCCGCGCTTAAGTGTCTGCAAGCATGGATGGGGACTCTACCAGCTAAGTGAGCACTAGTCAGGCATCTCAGATTCCGAAGCTCAATACCTATGCTTCAGTGACATTACACCGTTAATACCCGTATTAATAGGTCTATTATCACCCACCACCGCTCAGAACGTCTTCGATGATGAACGATTCGAACTTGTTGTCGAAGCATTGGATGATGTTATGTCCAATTCTGCACTTGCCGGAGGCGCAGGGTCAAAGACTCTTACTGAGCCTTTGCTGACATGGTGTGAACGATACGGTAGTATCATCGTTGAGCGGACGCTGAGCGGTAGGCTTTTATCTTTATTTTCGCTCACCGTGCACGATATTGACAGCTTGGTTGCAGAAGGTTTCGCAGACTCTGTTTCACACTCTTTCTGCAAGCTATTAGCTGCCATCGGAGATCACTCCACGGAATATCTCGCATCTAACCTGTCGTCGTCGTCACTCCCCTCCCCTGTTCTCCCGTTCCAAATCCTGCCTACATTACCGTCCAAATCCCATCTGGTGCAGACATTTCTACGCCTCATGCTAGCATATACTGGCATGCCTGGCTACTGGGGTATAGATGAAGAAGAGAGTGACCTGACACTGGGCTTTTGGTATCTCTTCCAGGAGGCTCTGTGGAGCGTGGACCCTGCTGAAGACGAGGATGCCACTGCACCCCCCAATAAAGCCGAGGACGATCGCAAGGCCCTCTCCCGTGCTGTGTACTCCGAACTGGTGAAGGCTTTGCGGCGCAAAGTTGAATGGCCCGAACGGATGGTACTTTCGCGCTGGACACGAGGCAAGAACTTTGTCACTGATGCGACCAAGCGAAGTACTGACGAACGCAAACTTAGATCAGAGGGACAAATTCCAATCGTCAGTCTGAGTTTGTTGACCTCAATTTTATTCCTATTGAATTTCATTGTGCAAACACAGATATCGACGTGACGTTGGGGATACTCTACTAAATGCGTAAGTCAAGAGTTTGCCATTATAGGACATATCGATACATATTGGTTCACAGCTACTACGTTCTACGAGATGACATACTTGCGTTCTACGTGAATGACCTTCAAGAGAAATTGGGGTCACGAAGAGATAGCCAAACCTGGGAGGTGAGATGCAAAGCGGTTAAGATGATGTTCGTGCATTAACGTTATTGTGTTCAGGAAGTAGAAGCTACTTTGCACTGCATACTCGCCGTACAAGAAGCTGTACCCTTAGAGGATAATCCCCATCTACGGCGTTTGCTAGGCCCAGATGTCTATGGCAAACTTCCTACCTCTGGCTCGGATAGAGTGAGGCGGACAGCCATTGTACTACTTGGTAAGCGGGATATCATCTATTCAGAGTTCTTGCTTATAAGTCCTTTAATAGGGGCATACTCTTCGTGGTTCACATCTCAACCAGCTCCCACGTCGCCATCTCAGTCTATACTCATGAATTCTATCTCGTACATAGTATCTGCTCTACCTGAACCGGATCTATGCCTTCCGGCTGCCAATGCTCTACGCGAAATATGTGATGCGAACCGAAACGCTCTGGCGCCTCACATCGCTGCCTTCGGTGAACTACATGCTGGACTCGCTGGTATACCAGTGAGTACTTGTCGGATCGAAAATGCAGAGATACATCGTTGATTCTACCTTATTGTGTAGGATACAGAAAAGGGGAAGGTACTGCAATCAATAGCCAGTGTCATCCAAGCACTTCCGGCAGAGGAAGAAATACCACCTGTCGAGGTGCTTATCCGTCTTCTCGAATGTGATCATGAGCACTAAGTTCTTTTCAGGCCATCGTAAACCCGGTGGTGACCAAATTATACGAAGCGTTGCAGTCTTCAGGACAAGTAGGCCCCAGATTCTTTTGTCATTGGTGTAGCTTACATTATCCGTCAGCTTCCAGAAGAAGCCCGAGTTTTAGCTGTGCAACAACTGCAAACCATAGCGGGTGTAGCTCGTGGTCTTACGCGGACGAACGACTCTCTGTTGATCTTTGACGATTCTCCGGTTGTCAAGACCGAAGCAGAACAGATGAAAGTTGCACGCCAAGATCCGAGAGTGGTACGCTTGCGTGATGGCATTCTGGATGCGGTTCGTCGTACAGTCGATCTGTGGTGTACGGATGCTAGTGTCAGCGACGTCAGTCCATTCTTCTTGTTATGTTTTTGGAGAGTGCCCTTACGAATTCATCTCTGCAGGCCTTGAGCGATCTCATGAAAGCTATCACCTCGTTACCCACCGACGTCACATTACTCTCGCTACCTGCAGGCCCATTGCTTGAGATAGTCTGTCTCGCTGCACAGCGGCAGCTGACTGCAGTCTGGCTGTCATTGGCAACAATGCTGATCATCCAACTCGATCCGCCATCCCTCCTACCGACAACATTCAAGACCCTACCGACCTCTGAAGCGCATGAGGTCGTACTCGGCGTCGTCAACGTATTGCTACAAACCTCTTTACAGATGTTTGGTCAACCAGGGGCTATGGAGAATGTATGCGTATTTATCACTGTCCTACCTCTCTCTGTTCATAAATTGGCACTCTAGAATCCGGATATAGTCCAAGCGTTCTTCAACGCTCTGGAGACTGTGGGTTACTCAACTTCGAGCTCGCAAATTATGAAAGCTAAACGGTCGTTTATCATTAGATTGCTCAGCATTTCATCGCGGTCTTCTACCATCTACCTCCGGAACTGTTCAACGCCCTTATTCAATGCGCAATAGGGGCGCTTTCCCTGCAAGAACGATATTCTCTTGTCTCAGCATGCACGTTCCTTGTCAGTAAATTCCTCCTCGAGTATGTTTCATGCAGCTCAACGGTCGTAAAAGTCGTCCCTCATCAACAGGACCGCGACAAAAGACGAGCTCAGCGAAGCAAAAGAAGCTTTCATGCTTGCCCACGGGCGTAATATCATGCATGCTTTACTGAGTGATTTTGCTGGCGTTGCACCACGCTCAGCGACACCAAACCTGGTCGAGTTGCTGTCTACATTCGTGACTCGATTCCCTCTAGAGAGCAAAGCTTGGATGGCGGACATTCTCAATGCTGTAAGCGTGCTTTCTGGTGTCTGAAGACCCGCGATCTGACTAATTTTCAGCCGGACTTCACACCATCCAAAGCAACGCCAGAAGCAAAAGACAAGTTCATCAAGACCATATTCGGGTACGCTTTTCCAGCTGTTTACGTTATCGATACTCATCGAAGCGCTCTATAGTTCACGATCGTTGAAGAGGACTCGTGATGCCGCACAACAGTTCGTTCTAGTCGCAAGAGGCTTAGAAGGTACCAGCTTTGGCTATGCTTCCGTCTCAATGTAATATCCCCCCCATTCCTTGCACACTCAAGTCGTCCCTCGACTGGATGTCCTAAGATCAAGATGTTTTCGAACTCTAGGAATTCTGGTATATCCATGCTCCCAAAAAACTATATATGAAAGAAGAAGCTCACATACGCTGATGGGTATGGATGGATATGCTCGACATAAGTGAGCGCTCGCGCTATGGTACAAAGCGGTCGTTCATGACAAGTAGAAGAAGCGTAGACGGTACTAATATCAGTGCAAGAGAAACGAAATGAACGACAACAAAAAAGCGACACAGACGCTGATAAAGACAACACAGGAACGGCCCCACCCATCACTGGGCCCGGTAAATCTCCTAAACAACGAGACGGCCATGCCACGTTGAGTATGGTCACGACGCGGCGGAGACGGTAAACAGTAACATGCCTTTATCTGCGCGCTGAACTTCTCCGCGACCTTCTTCCGCTGCACCTTCTGCGCGGCCGTCACGAGCCCGCTCTCGGGCGTCCACTCGTCCGCGGTGAGGATCACGGCCTCGAGGAGCTCCATCGACTTGAACCCGTTCTTCTTCCCGAGCGCGTTGCACTCGCGCATCACGAGCTGCTGCACCTTCTCGCTCGCGCACAGCACGTGCATCTCCTCGCGCGCGTTGACGCCCTCGATCGGGGTCGCCTCGAGCGCGTGCCGCAGGTTCTGCTCGTGCGGGATGACAATCGCGATGGGCTGCTTCGCATTCGCGTCTGCGTGCACACAGATGTTGGAGACGAGGTTGCACGCTTTGTAGATCGACTCGAGGCGCTCAAGCGCGATGTACTGGAAACGAACGGGCCACATACGTCGTTAGTCACCGATATAGCCACAATTCCAATTGGAGAAGCTGACCTCTCCGCCTGACAGTTTGATAAGGTTCTTTATACTGTGAGAGAAGTTAGGTAAAGACAGGTTATCAGTGATCTCGAGGTTAGATTGCGTCGTAGCTTCACACGTACCGGTCGATCAGCGAAAGTGTGCCATCTGGGTTGAATTGACCGACGTCACCAGTACGCAACCAGCCGTCTTTCATGAAGATGTTCTCGTCATTGTTCAGGTCGTCGCGCTTGTAGTAGCCAGAGATGACTGACGGGCCCCTGATGAGAACCTCGCCTTGTGGTGGGTTGTTCGTCGACAGGTATCCAGCCTCTGGGACGTCCTTGAGCTTGGTTTCGACCGAGGGCATGAGCAAGCCGACAGATCCATACGTGAAACACTCTGGCGGCAGCACTGCGCACATACCGCAGGACTCGGTCATGCCGTAACCTGGGTTTGCAGAGTCAGACTTGCTACACGGCGAGTAGCGCACTTCGCGAACAGACTTACCTTGAAGCATGGTCACAAGAGCCAAGTTTAAGAACTCTTGGGTCTCGCGGGACAATGCTGCGCCACCGCACATCGCGAGACGCATCCGACCTCCGGTCGCAGCTTTTATCTGCGCCATAACGGTCTGGTCGACGAGCTGACTAAGTCCTGGTACGCCGGCCTTCTTCACTGCCATCGCGCCATTGAAGACAGTCTTCTTTAGCTTCCCGCTCGCATTTAGCCGTGCCATTATTCCTTTCCGTATCATCTCCCACACTGCGGGAACGCCCACCATAATCGTGGGGCGGAACGCGCGGATGTCGCCCATGCAATTGCGCACGGACTGGTCCGTGAGCGTCTTTACCCGCCCGTAGCCGAACGGCATCCCCACAAAGAACATAGCGAGCTCGACGACGAACTCTAGAATGTGGGCTAATGGCAGGTACGCCAAATACGCGTCTGTCGGCTTCAAGTGGTGCCCAAGTAGGTGGTAGATGGCGCCAAGCGCCGCGATGAGGTTTGCGTGTGTGATGACGACGCCCTTTGGCGGGCCCGTCGTACCGCTTGTGTACATGATGCATGCTACATTCTTCGGGGTTGGCAGTCGGTGTTTGAGCTCGTCTTTCGACAAACCCCGCCCGTGCTCGCGCAGCTCGTCCAACGTGAACACCCGCAGGCCTTCCCGTGTAGCGCGGATCTTCTCCACTAATTCTGGGGAAGCCTTGCCATCGTAGATGACCAGTCGTAGCGACGGGACACCGGGTGCAACTTTGGAGACGACAGGAAGGAGGTCCGCGTTGGTGAAGATGGCGACGCACCCAGGCTCGTTGAGCGAGTGGTGGAGGCCGGTCTCGCCAAGGCTGTCGTAGGCGGTTGCGATGGCAGTGCTGATTGAGCAGCATGCAAATGAAACAAGCTGCCAGTTTGCGCTAAATGAAAAGGGCGTCAGCACGCAATGGCAGGCATTGCGAGTCAATGTTATATAGGGGGTAGCGCGACCGACCTCGTGGTGGAGTACACGTTCACGATGTCATCTTGCGTGATGCCGAGGTCAATGAACGCTCTTGCAATTTCTGAAACAGCCTCCTGGACGTCCAAATACGACATGTACTTGTAGTCGCTGAGCTGGAAGTACTTCCACTTCTTCTTCTCCACGACCTCCTTGCCGCCTACAACCTTTGTGACCTCCTTCTCCTCCTCGATAACGTCAACAATTTCTCTGGTGCCGAAAGCGTCTCGGGTGCCGTGTGTGCGGGCTGCATAGGCGACGACGTCGTATACGGTGTCGATGCCCTCGAATGGTTGTGTGATGAGTCTGTCCTTGGTCCTAGCGAGTCGCCGTATCCGGGTGTAGCCGTCTTCTTTGGGACCGTCGACCTCGACGGTGCCCTTGCCGAAGTAATTGGCGGTCTTGAAGAAAGACGACATGGTAGGAGAGAAAGAACGGGTGGGGGGTCAGGTGGTTGTGTAGAGTTGTTGTCTTATATCTATGTCGCGGACAGTTGCCAACGCCTCCCTGCCAGTGCGTCACATCCCTACGCGTACGCCCCATTACGTGTTTTAGCACGTCTGCCGCCGGCATTTCCCATTGCGCTATACTTAGCCGAGTATGGAAGGTGCCCTGATGGGATTCCCTGCTTCAGACGAGTGGGCACTGCGTTTCTCACAGCGGCGCAGACGGCATCGGCCTTACGCATCCCAAGTTTCGACACCCGCGTTCCACGTCGACACAAGCTCTAGATGCAAAACACTGCAAAACGCAGCTAGAAAACTCGATATTTATCACCGTGCCCCAACGGAATGGTCCTCGAACAGCAGGCTGGGGTGGCGCTCTCCTAGTCAGACGCGCGGCCGCCGCAGTCTGGGTGTTTTCCAAGATGTGACTCTTTAGACTTCCTCTCGAGACATAGCCAACCTCCAGGGTACAGAGCCCAACTTAGAGGATGAATGTAGAGGAGAATGCCTACCCACTCTCCCGATAACCCACGAGAGGGACGGCGTCGGATCAAGCCCTCTAAAAGTCGCGCGCAGGAGCCGACGCGTGCCTCGCGCGGAATCATAATTGAAAAGTCCAAGGACTGTCAGGACTGTCCAGTCTAGCCGTTCGTTTGATGGGTCAAGCAACTTATGCGAGCAAATTGTCTGTCGCCCTCGTCTAGTCCTGATCTGAAGGCATCCTCGGTGGGGTCCATGTCGATACGGGCAGGGTCGACTGATGTGCAATCTAATATGCTTTCCTCGCTTTGTTTGCCAAGCATTGACCACCATCGCTTGTAGCTGGGGCTGCTTCTTGTTGCATAAAGCTCCCTCCGTTCATATCTTTTCGTATACACTAGGTGTTCGCTTCACTCATTGATTAGATGGTAAACGACCAAGTTGCACTAGTCTCGCAATATGCGGTTTGGGACTTCAGACATAGAAACTCACTCAACTCTCTTAATGATATGCATCTAACCTCGTCCTCCGAAAACGCGAGTAAGTAGGTAGAGTCTCAGCGTAGAGATTCACTGCGTTCAAGGTATGACTATTCAGACTCCGGCAAGTCCCATATAGCTGCGAGCGCCTGGCCTGTACGGAGGCCGACAAGACCGTCTGTTCAGACGTCTGTCTAGCCTGAATTTATATGTTGTGTTCACTAAGTTTGACTGCACGAAGATGGGCATCCTGGAAAATCTATTTGAATAGGCACGTATTCGATACGTACAGACCTCTGAGAATATCAGATTTCTCTGTCTACAGTTATCCAAATTGAACTGGCTGGATTTCTGACTACATCGTATTTTCGGACTTCCCGCGCAGCTGTGTATAGCCGTGATGTGTTCACCTACCCCAACCTACACCGGTATTCTCCTACTCTGAAAAACCATACCTTGAACGCAGTGATTGCCTGAGATTGACTACTGCTTGAGAAGATCCCTGATAGACGCGCCGTCATTTTTTGTTGCGTCATCTCATCGACCCTCATCGACCTCCACGCTTGCACCTCTACCTCCACCTCTATCACCTCTCTAAAAAATGTCTCTCGGTACGCTATGGACAATTCCAAAGCAGGATAAGGGCAAGCGCGTATGTGCCTGTGCAGATTTTGTTGCGTAGGCGTGCAATCATTGACCGTCATATGTAGATCCGTGCAGCGGCTGCGTTTGTGGGCATAAAACTCGACCTTCCCGAGCATTACGTGCACTACGAGGACAACAAGAAACCCGAGTTCTTGTCGAAGTTCCCTCTTGGAAAGATCCCTGCCCTTGACGAAGCTGACGGGTTCAAGGTCTTTGAGACCACCGCCATCGCGCGCTACAGTGAGTGCTGTTCTTCGAGTCTTCACTGTCGTATCGAGTGCCTCGGAGGGCGACGAGATGAAAGAAATCCATTCACATCAGTTATCCCTGTCTGAATCGTTCTGTCGACAAATTAACCAGATTCTGATCGCTCCGAGCCACGAAAAATAGGGATTTTGGACGAAATGTACTGATCTAAAACTTTTCCAGTTGCTAGCCTTGCGCCCAACTCTACTCTCCTCGGCTCCTCTCCCAAAGATGCTGCCCTCATCGACCAATGGATCTCCGTCGCCGACAACGAAATCGGAAACTACGACCGCATCGTCAACCAGCTCACCCGCGGCCTCATCCCTTACAGCAAATCCGTGAGTAAATCCGACCCCACCAAATTATATCTCTTTTCTCAATCTGACTCTCATACCGATCGATTCAGCTGCACACCACCATGGTCGAGCGCGCAGTCCGCGGCCTGAAGACCCTCGAGCAGCACCTCGCGACCCACACCTACTTCGTGACCGAACGCATCACCCTCGCCGACATCAGCGTCGCGTCCGTCATACAGCGCCTGGCGCTGGGCCTCATCGACCCCGCGCTCCGCAAGCAGCTCCCGAACGTCGTCCGCCACGCCGAGACCGTCGTTAACCACCCGTTGATGAAGGACGTGTTTGGCCCGATTGAGTGGTGTGAGCAGGCGGCGCAGTTCGTGCCCCCGAAGAAGCAGAAGTAGGGGAAACACGGAGCTGAGAAGGAGCCGAAGATGGTGGAGGACGACGACGATGACGACGTGCCCTTATTCGACGGCGAACTGGAAAAATGCCGTTCTTTTTTGAAGCCGTAGAATCCAGCCGATGCTCTTAGAGGGTTCATATTTTGTCAAGACATGGGCCATAACTATCACGTATATCGGAAGGTCTGCAAACAGTAGTCGACGGCGGACAATCGTATACAAACTCACATAACCATGATTTGTTGGGTACGTTAATGGTCTGCTATCGTGAAATTCGGTTTTTGGTTGTGCTGAGACGTGTCTAGTGCATTTGAAAAACCGTGTGCTTTCGTCGCGTTGTCCTGCGGCTCTGTCGATGAGGCTCCCATCACACGCACACCCGCATACATGTCAGTTTGGCAGCCGCCTCTATAATCTAAGCCTGTGGTCGTCGCAACTTCACACGCGTAAAGGACCCGTACTATTCTCGCATTGTGATAGACTTGAGCTCACCAGTGAACCATCGCCGACATCTGAGCGGTGCGGGATTCAGGAAAGATGGAAACGAATCGCCACGATTCTCACGCACCGTCCTGACCCCATATATGCGCTTGTCCTTGTATATGCGTCCATCTTGGTGTATGCGCCTGCCTTGGTGTACGCGATTGACTTGTTGTATGCGTCCTATCTTCATATATGCGCATAGAACTCAACTTGAGGGGAAGCATTCTCGGGTCCGCCACTTCTCGGGCTGTATATGTATGTCTAACATTGGTGTATCTTGTGTCTAAGTTTGAGATGAATAAGATATGGCTTCATGACTGTCGCGTTAGCGTAGCGACGCGCTTTACATGTGACGTCACGCGTCATAGTCACACGAAGCGCTAAACTTGCGCAGACCTCCGACTTGGTCGGAACCATATTGGATTCCATCCTACCAAGTGCTGGGATGTCAAACCTTCAAACTGTAGACCGGACACCAAGAGTAGAGATGAGTGCGACAAAAACGAAATAGCAACTACTAGTTTCGATCTAGTGACCTCGGGGTTATGAGCCCCGCGCGCTTCCCCTGCGCCAAGTTGCTGATTCACGATCGTGGGCCAGTGCGCTCTTGGTCCCGGACCCCCATCTCGGACCAATGCGCAAAGTTCAAGCTTCACAGTTCGAACTAGTGTTGGGTAGAAAAGGTATAGGTAATTTAC
>JAAIFI010000515.1:0-14742 GCA_011032875.1 Phlebia tremellosa | reverse complement strand
TGACAGGGACCTACCGGCATCGATTTCAGATGCTACCAAAGAAACAGGCTTGCGAGAAGCCCCGTTTGTGCTCATGTCGATGTGAGAAGCAGCTGGCGGCACTGGTGCATCCAAAACAGGCAATTCACGCAGACCAAGCGATGGTGCGAAGAGAGCGAGCAAAACCGGGTTGATGAGAGAGTCAGGAATCATAGTGAATTAGGATGGACGAGTGACGTGCGTTGCAGCTCTTGGTATAGCGATGGAGGGAGGAGAGAGGTCATCCAAGTCAAACAGGAGGCAGCCTCACATGCGGCACGCAGCTAGTCGAAGCCGCCAAAACAGGCAATTTTTGGTGAACAAGAAACTTCACGCAGCATGTGTGAAGTGCGCACCCAGTTCACATCTGCTTGANTTTGGTGAACAAGAAACTTCACGCAGCATGTGTGAAGTGCGCACCCAGTTCACATCTGCTTGATGTGAACGCCAGCACGTGAGTTTTATTAGGATTTTGAGATCTTACTAGTCTCAGCATGTTATTTCTGTTGTGCTCTCATTACAGAAATCCTCAACTCCTTGCCATTCTCAATTTTACTTGTTTGTAAGATTAAGATGATATATCTCATTCTTCTACTTGGTATAACTAACTACTAGAATTGAGGCTTGATTACCACCTAGAAATTAACAAATTGCAATAATAGGTCTGAATAGGTCTTCAACTTGGATTCTTCAGTGCACTGATGGTAAAGGTCAATCAGAGTATATACTGCAGCTAGAGATCACCTTTTACAATAATATACAGAATAGGTGTTCATGGGAACTTATTTGTGAAAATGTGCACTCGTGAGAATTAGCACTTGTGGAAACTGGATCATGCATTATACAGATGCTCATTTACCTGTGAGCTTATAACCTCTGCTCATGTTCAACTCCAACGTTTAACATTCTCGTCCTTCGCGGTCCTCGCGACTGTTTCACTATACAGCGAGACTTTCTTTGTCCTATTGTGTTGCATCCCTTTCATTGCTATCTCCTCTACTCATTTTCGTGCTGCCTCAATATTATATAGCTACTATAATAGTTTTGCTGTCGGGTCTTCTCCTCCACTGTAGAGCCTTATCAGTGCAGTCCATAGCTGTTTACTGTTTACTTATGTCGCTGGTTGATTCAACTCTGTGCAGTCACTGCTTGACTTTTTCCGTTACTTTCTGTTCATGTCGCACCGTAAGGTTTCTGTTCAATTATAATGCTCTTTCTTATTCTTCTTACAAAATGACACTGCCGCCAATGTTCACTGGACTCCAGAGGCCACCAACCACCTTTGAAAGGACACACATCTGAAAAAACTGCCTTTGTTATATTATATATAATTTTGTATATTATTAATCTGTACAAATAATGTTCAGCTACCATTAAAATAATTTAAATTCTTTAAACTATCATAACTAATACAAACTACTCTTGAGATACTTCATAGATACTTTATGAATACTATCTATATTATTTATGAAAAAATACTTGCAATATACCAATTAACTACCAGAGATACTACTCAAATTATGTTAATATACTTTAAAGATACTATTAAACTACTTTATATACTACTCAAATACTTTTGTATACTGTCAAACCTCTATACATGATACTTAGATGCTATTGATTATAGAAGTATAAACTTGACTGTAGTAAGTTTGAAAGATACTTGTTGATAAAAGTATTGATTGTCCACTTGGTTCCCGTAAATTAAGCATATTATTAATCAAAAAGTATCTGAAAGTATCTCAAGGTATTTATATAATATATAAAAAGTGTACAAAATGTATATAATAGTAGCATTAAATTTGTTGCTAATGAAAATAAACAAAAAAAGAACAATGTCAGTCATTAACTCATTCTATTACATAAATATCAATTAATGTACATTTGTCATAGAGTACCTGATATCAAGCATGCTTTTATAACTTAGCTATAGATGGTAAGCAGGTTCACTCAAAGCAAAACCGAAGAATCTAAAGTGGCACAGGATATATTCTCAAGGCTTTGACTTTGGGTGATAGCAAGCTGAGGGCTTAAAGACAAAGGAGAAGACAACTATAAAAATAAAAATAAAATGAAGAGAAAAAATTAACAGAAGAGGATAGAAAGGTGCCAATGTGATGAAACAGTGCTATATATGGAAGGAGATGGAATACTAGAAAAGAGGTATGACTAGCTTTTTGATATAATATTCAAAATAGTTTTAATTGATAAATAAATTATATAGAGACTCAAAAACAGTCTATTTATATCATAGAATATACTAAATAATGACTAAGCATTTTAATATCATATCATTGTATTTTATGTATATATTTTAATTTGATCTTTATTTTAAAAGAAAAGAAATCATAGTTATATATATTGAGCAAGCAAAATATATATTGCTAGTTTGGTGCAGTGGTTAGAGCTTAGGTCGTGTTTACATGTCTTGGCTCTTGAGGTTGAGAGTTCAACTTCTGTGAGTGGCAAAAACATTGCAATTTAAAAAATGTTAGTTGTAATGATTTCAATAAGTAGAGTAAAAAGTAACATTGATATAATAGAGTAAGTAAATAAATGTTATAGTTGTTAGGTGCACTTTTGCTTACTTCAGTCATTAACAGATCTAGTGCTACTATTGTATACTTTTTATATATCATATAGATACTTGGAGATACCTTGAGATACTTTGAAATACTTCCAGATTAATAATATGCTTGATTTATAGGAACCAAGTGGACAGTCGATACTTTTATCTACCAGTATCTCTCAGAGCTACTATAGCTATAGTTATATTATTTTCACTACTTTAACCTTACTTATATATTGCTAGTCTAATACAACAAAGGAGGTTTTTCCAGATAGCCGTCAGGTGTCTGTCTAAGGTATAATTAAATTTTTGAATACTGTATGTATTCTGAGCATCATGTAATAGCCATTTGCCATAAATGGCTCTGTTGTGCCAGCTGGCTTATCACCGACTGCAGTTTCGCCCTTGACATCAAATACAAGCTTGCTCACAGTGGTCTTATAAGGCTTGGTGGATACTGATGGCAGTATTTAAACCCATGAACCTTCGTATACGAGCAGGGCTGAGTAGCAATCTGCAGTAAATCTCACCAGTACCGTTGTCATGCCAGTGCCTTTGAGTTCCAGTATCAATCTGGCACTACTTGTCACTGAGAGTAATATCTCAAATGCCTTTCCTAATACTGTAATCTCGTTGTCGCAATCACTGTTAGCTGTTGATGCTGGGATCTTGTTGTTGTTATTTTTCGAAGGCATGAATTTGAGTTCACCTTTGGTCCTATAGGCATGTTTTCTGAGAACGGACAGAGTGCTGCACAGTTTGAACTATCACTGGAGACAGTTCTAGTCAATACCAACTAGGACAATCTACTTTTTCATGTCAGTCACAGTTCTACTTTGAACCCAACCTGCAGCCCAGCTTTGTCTAACAGTCCTATCACAAATTGCACTCCCTCGCCTGGAATCATGCTGGATGTGCCTTTGCATGTGGTATCTGATAACGTCACGACAGTACTTCAAGCACTTGCTAAGGTTAGTAAAATAAGATTGATTACTGTTGTCATTACTTAATGTGTATAATAGCTCAGTGCAAGTGAAGCCTTGATGTTGTTACTTGGCTTGAACACAGTTGACTCAGCCTCAAATCCTTCTACACAGGCCCCTTTAATATTATCTGTCAATCATTCTTATCTGCTGTCCCTAGACAGATCTGCATTGAATACTCCAGATTCAATACTTATATCTAGCTGCGCTTCTTCGAAAGCTTCAGGCTCTTTACTATTAATACTTTTCAGTTTGGGTTCCGTTATAGAAGCTATGTCTGTAGATGACCCAGCTGTCTTAAGATTCTCCTCAGCCTTAGAGCCGTCAGTGATAGCCATACCAATGGCTTCAGATGATGAAGAGATGGAGAAGTCAGTGAACACTGCTGATCGTGACATGCACGATAGCACTGATTTCCCAGTTCTAGTTTCCCTGAAGAACAATAATATACTTCATTATCAATATCAATGTCCTAAACTAATATATCTCTAATGTCAGATATAAAGTTGCCAGCGTATGAAGAGGATTATGATAAGAGATTGCAGCACCATAGCAGTCAACGTAAAGAGCTTGAGCGTGAAAATGCAGCACTTAGAAGTAGCTAATCTCAAGAGATAATATTCTTGTAGACTTATAGTATATATATTGACTGTGTAGAGCTATTTCTAAAAGAAGACAGAATGTTGTGGGAGGCCAACATGCACCACTATCTCTATAAACCTATTTGCTTAATATCTAACAATGCCAGCATGACGTCAGTCAACATGCGTGAAGTACGTACTCTGTATATGTGTCTGTTATATAAGCATGCCTCTTAGAAAGAAAGAGAAGAAGACCTTACCAAAAATATGACCCTTCTAGCCTTTGTACCTAAATGAGAGGAACCTAAAGATGTAGATATGACAATGGTTAGCAATCAAGATAAAGATGTAAATGTATCAGAACTTATCAGAATGATAGAGTTCATGATTGGCAAAGGATCAGACCTGCCATTGCAAACAACTCAGCATGTACGTCTGTTGTAGTGAACAGATACTAAAGAACTTACACCTGATGCAACACCCAACAAAGGAGCATCGAGGCATCACAAAATGAGTCTCAATGAACTGCTCACTGCACAACAAGAAAACATGAATACATTGCAAAATTTTGAACCACTGTCATTTGATGCTTATTGTGACCTTGCACAGGCCTTGCATGCAGATATTGAGACCATGAACACTGCTACTAGATAAAGAACATTCAGGTTTTCAGTAGATAGCAATGATAAAATAGGTACCTACAGCCTAAGTCAATATTTACAAGCCATGGAAAGGCACAAACACCCCTTGGGTGACTGGTTTCCAAAGCCTCATACCATCAACCCTTGTAACCAGAACTAATCTTCAGTAAGAACCTTCTACAGTTGGACAATTGCAAGTCAGCTGCATGTGCATGTTAATGCATCAAAAGTAGGCTCTGTACGAACAATGCAGACATGAGTTAGAGTACTGACACAATACTATGCTTGCAGATATTGTGAGAGTTTGGACATACCTTGTAATAACTTCTGAAAATTTTTTTGACATTATCACCAAGCATTTGAGAATGTTTGTCAAGCATATTCAAAAGCTCAAGATCTGTTTAAATAAGATCAGCACATAGATATTGTGGATAGAAGACTGTCTGTGTGTAAGTTAGCAAAAAATGCTGAAGTTATTAAATATGCCAGACTCACCTGACATAGCTGCAGGAGATAACTGACAATGAAAAAGCTGCAGTTGCAGCTTGCATTATACGCAGAATGATCAGATTCTGTGCATAGCTCAGAATGCTAGTAGTCATATTCTGTGTTATGCATAGAATATAAACTGCGTGAGAACTCATATGGCATCCACTGAGAGTTCTACATGCAGCTGCCATATCTTTTTGCTCTTGCTTCATGTTTGCTCCCTCTTGCTCTCCTCGTCAGTGTACACAGAATGTATACCACCCATTACCGCCCATTTCCATATAATGATAGACTCAAGATAGACAACTTGCTCTCTTACCTCTGTCCTCCCTCACGAGGGCACGTCCCTGTGCCCACCGTCACTGACAAGCAAGTGCTCTTTTCCATCATTTGGGCTTGCTGAGCTGATTAATTTCTTTTGCAGTGCATACCATTCATTATCATCATTTGCCATATCCACTCACTACCATCAAACGCTCCCAACAGCCTAATGTGAAATTTATTGGCACATCATTATTGCAGGCTAGACAATTCTGCAATGCACAGAGAAGCAAATATGTTGCACATCTCATTGGTGAGTATCCTAGGTACCTTTATTCATCACATTTAAAGACTTGGCAAATGCTATCATATTGTTTGTCTATCATGTGGCTCTGGTGAATATGGAGTGGCTTGTGACTGCACAAGGTAGAAGTTGCAACATACATGTCCAAGAAAATATGCTCACTATCAGTCAACTTGAAGTCCTTGCACTGTACCCACCTTCTGAAACAATTTATTTCAACACAATACTGTTTCAGGATGTGCATATCTTCTTGTACACATCAAGCCCAACAGATGAACGCTACGCCTCTGATAACATTTGCAATAGAGGTCAGTCTCGTTTGTGAAAGAGACCACTCTGGTCAATACATCAATAATATAGTCAACAACGATAGTGACACTGCGAGCTTTGAGAAGGAGCATCAGCTATTGATGCATGCAGGAACTCATACAGAGGAGTGTGAAGTTAAATCTATGTCAACATCTTGTTGTATCTCTCACTTGCCTGTCAGTGCTCTAAGGTAGTGCTCACTTCCCCATGAACTGTCTTTCAATGCAGTCAAGCTACGCCTTGAGCACACAACATCCCACTTTCCAATAGATGTTATTGCTTGTTGTTGCTATGGAGTTAGTGTCTTGTCTTTATTGGAACTAGTTCTGTCACCTTCTAGGCATAAACAAGTAATCCTATTTGGTCTCACCTCTCGGCATGAAATAACTGTGAACGTCATTGCATACCCAGCTTGTTGTAACATACATTGACAAATTGGCTCTGACCTCAAATCACACAGCTTGTTTAACTTGAACAATGAAATGATCTTATAAAATGGGTTCGAAAAGTATGTGCATATTTTGCTCTGACAAAACTTTTATTTGAGCATGGTTTGCATTCGTGAACTTGCAGCAGCTTGAAAGCAGAATGACCTGTTCTACCTGCAGACTATCACCCACCATCATTATTGTTGACGGTATCAGCCTTGAAACGCATAGTTCCAAACTGATCACAGAAATATAACCTCCTATATACGTTGATGAAAGCAGTGAGCACATTGAGTCTATCTCTACCTATAAAGCTTGCAATCTTTCTGCCATTCCACAAGCTTAGATGCACTCTATTGCAATAAAGATTATTGATGATACCCATGGTTTACCATCATCTTCTATAGACTCTGCAGCCATACATAACTTCACATAGCAGTGTTTCGTGTTCACAACCTTTCTCTACATGGTCGCTCTTTGTGGGTGCTCCTCACTGCATTACAAGGCATATAGAGTATTTGCACAACAAATAGCCACATCGGACATAGTGCTACAGCTTGTGCCATTCTTTTTCATACTCTGTCTACAAAACTTAATGAGACAAACAACTGATCTACCAATATGGCTTCAAAGTCAATGCCCTGCGCTTGGATCCATTATCAACAGTCACTCCATAGCTTAAGAGCCTATACCATTAGAGGTCTGCAGAGTTGTCGGATGGCTAGCAGATCGTGTGAAGGATGTCTATTCACAACTTGCACAGCATGATCTCACTCCTATCGAGAATATAATACCTCAAAGATGGCAAGAGACAGGAACTTTCTATGGTCTTTCTGCTATTTGTACAAGACGTGTCTATAGAAAACTACAATATGAATCTAAGTCTCTAGACTGACACAACAAAAATAATCAAGTAGGCGACTACAACAAGTTTTATAAAACTTATTCAAAGAACAACTTGATCAGTAGCATCTTTGTGCTATAGCGCACTCATTTAATCTGCCTTGGTTTTCACTCTATTTTGATTGCAAAGAGCCAAAATGATGTGTTCTCTGCCATATATATTTGATTTTCAACTGCACTTGAGGTTGTCATTTACGACTTTGCATGTCAGCTTGCTCTCTATTGCCTTGATTGTGAAGCCTGCTACTTCAGCAACACCTGCTTTCTCATTGATGAGATATATGCACATGATCACTCTTATTGTGGTCAAGCATACTTTGCAAGCAATTCTATGTGATACAATAATTATATTCGAGCTGCAAATACAAGTGCATCTAAATGTGGAAACAAGGGTATGAAGCGCATCTGTAAAAGTGTGAGCTTCATGACTCATGAGCACGCAGTACAGTTCACAAAGGTTTTCTTAGACATTTGGAATTGTAATACCATTAATCAACTATCATGTAATTAAAACTAGCTAGTACGCTATCATATGCAATATGTATGTATTTGATTAGTTGAGCTAATAGCGAGTTCCCAGCCTCAACACATGTACACAGACTTAGAGCTGGTGTATCCACAAATTTATTCAGACTTATGACTGGCAGGTCTGGTTCTGAGTATATGGAGCTGGCTAGCTTTGACTTTTTTGAGCCTTCAAGATAGTCAAAGTACTCTGAAATTTTGGAGTTTTTGAGGTCTTGTAACTGTTTGAAGAGCTGAGGACTATTGGTGCAGGTGAGAGGCTGTATGAAATAATTCAGAGAATCCTTGATGTCTTTAGTTTTTGCCTTCATGATTGGCTTTTTAGTACATGGTAATTCTTTATTGCTAGTGAGTAAACTTGATTGAGCAGACTCAAAAACTTCTATCCAAGATTTTTGAATTTCTGGCTACTTGTTTTTGGAGTTAGTTTCAGGTTTCTGCATAGTTTGAGTAGCAGGTTTATTTTCTGACTGCTGAATAATTGATGTAGTGACTAATAGTTGTGATTACTGATCTTCTATACTTTCTACAGGATGACTGCAAATGTCTGGCTTAGTATCTTGCAGATATTGGCTAACATTATTTTCTTCAGATAGGTTCTTTGGCATTGAGTCTGAATCGAGCCATGTTTGTTCATATAGTTCCAGAATTTTATTGTTTAAGACCTTTGCAATGGCTGTCATATATTTCTTCTAGTTTTAATCCTCTTTGCATAGGATTTCCTTGTCAATTGTGGCTGTTTGTACATCATCAAGACAATGAGAATGTACTGTATGGAATCTTACATCTTTAAAGTCTATATCAACACTAATCTTAATATCATCTAGCAGTTGTTGCATAAGTGATTAATACTTTTCTGCCTTAGTAATATTGTAGTGGGTATAATGAATGCAAGCCAACTGGTGTGACTTGGTGGCTATTGAGCTCAGAAAATTCAGTAGTTTTGCTTGGCAGCTCTTATGAAGTTAAATCAGATTCTGATGAACAATCATCAGAATCAAAATATATTGTATTTGGCAACTCATCGAGGCTAGATGCAGAATTATCTAGAACTAATAGTTCTGAGGTTATTGGCATCCTTATATTTTCAGGAGCTGACTAAGCTATTTTTTGTGAAGTATGTCCAAACATTTCAGTAAAGTATGCATCATGAATACTCTTGTAATATATAGAGATCTCTGAGTCCTGAGCTATTGCTGGGTCAGAAATAACAAAAAGCTCATAGCAAATCTGTATGCTTTGATCTTTAAAAAATAGATAAGTTTTATTGATGTGCTCATTGATTGATATAAAATTTTCACACTACCATGATTGTTCAAGTAACAAGTCAAACAGAGCCTTATTGTCAATGAAAATATTTGCATATGTTATAACATTTCTGCAGTTAAGGGAAACATTAGGCAAAAAACCTGACAAGATTTCTTTACCATTATTTGTATCATTTATGGTGATTGTATAGCTGAGATTTATTGACCTATTGAATATATATATTTTTAGGTCTTTTTATGCACAATATTGAGCTGAGATTCAGTGTCAATAATAGCAGTTATGGCTATGTCATTGCACTCTATGTGTAGACGTATGAGTGCACCTCAAAACTGAGTTAAAAACAAAGCTGCTACAATATTAGAATTATCTAGCTTTATGTCAGTGAAAGTGCTGGTGGCTTTTCTTGATCTCATGACATCCTGCAGAGGTTGTCTACTCAAGGATGAGCAGTATAGAATCACCAGAGACAAGTTTAAACAAGCCTCAGATAATGAGTGATAAATAAGTACAATGCAATGAGCTCTAGACTTGACCTTTTGCAAGTAACTGTAACGTACACTAAGTTAAAGTAGACTGTACATAGATTAACCTGCTGAAAAGTAATCTAGTATGCTTGAGAGTCTTTTTGGTGAGTAATCAATACCCTATGAACGATAAGCAAGAATAAAACTCCTAACAATATAATCAAAGGTTAGATTCAGGATGACAAGGTTTTTGCTAATTTGGTTTCATCTAGCAGAGATCCAGTTTGGTATGCAAATGGACCATAGCTTAGTGGCATGCTCATTTAATATGCATTTCCAGATCCAAGCTTCCAAAAAGATGCAAAATTTAAGAGAAATTCTAAAAAAAATTCTGCCTACATTTCTGATGTCGTTATAAATAAATTAAATGATACATAATGCTCTACAAAAATTGTGTTGTCTGTCATTTGTCATCAGAGACCTCGTCGTCTATATCTAACTTTTTTCAGATCACTTTGTGAGTTTCGCTATGGCAGTCTTGACAGCAGGTGACAACTCTTTCAATAACTTGAACAATTGGTAATCTGCAAGAGAAATTCCAAGCATGTTGTTAAGAAAGCTATTGTGAGTCAAAGTACTTTTGAGAGTGCAAAGAAATACAGTTGAGGCAAAAAGGCAAAGCATTTAACAAGTCCTTGCAAGTGTCATGCAAGTATTGATATGAACTTCTATACTGTGACATATTCATAAACTTGAACAGCTAGGTTAGAAGTGGTAGTAATGGTGATCAGGTTTGGCATCTATTCATTATTGCTGCTTTTCACTTTGCTTTTTGAATGTACAGAAATAACTATATATAATGATTGTGAGTTAGCTTGACAATGACTCAGTATGAAGTTACATACCCTTTGCAAGCATGAGCTCCCCATCTATCAGCATGAACTCATAGTGTGAACATTCACCTTCACTGATATCAGATATACTTCTAACAAGAGCTTCAGCTTTAATATTTTGATCTCTTGTAGAATTTTGAGATTAGCGAGATGCTTCCTGAATGCTGTTCTATGCTTTGCTAGCATTTATACAAGCCTCAGTCATAAATGTCAATAATAATATTGATAGATAAGGTATATCATGCTAGCCCTCTTTCTGGCTGCCTCAGCTGCATTAGCTGAATTACTTGCAGTCTTTACTCTCTTGTAACGTGCAGCTCGCTCAAGACCGCTGCCAATGGCTTTCTCTTCTTGGTCCTCCTTGATGAGATCACGCAGTTTACAAATCAGTTGCTGCCTCAGTGTTTGATCACCTTTTGCAACAGACATATTGTCAACAGAGTCATTGTCACAACTAGCACTGGTTTGCATGCAGATCCCATTTTCTGCTTGTTTAGTCTAATGACTACAGCAAATAGATATGAGTACATTAAGGTCAATGTTGGCAAATTCTGATGTCAAGTTGGAGGAGCGATGTATGGTCAGCTCTTTATTATCAGTTAACATATCTGCTATTGCACTTGCTGCTTCCCTCAAGACCTTAGCTGAATTCTATTCTAGTAGTTTCTGACTAATAGCGTAAACTGATGATAAGTTCTTGTTATCAAAACTGACAGAGATAGCACTTACATCTTGGTAGATACATCTAAAGAGAGGATTATTGCTGCATAAGCCAAGTTTGTATGGTTGGCCTTTTTGTGCATCAATAAACTATCTATGTCCTCCACCCTTCTTAACAGATCTTTGAGGTAAGTCCATTTCATCATTGTCATTGTCTGGCATGTCTAACTCACAGTCTGATTCAGGATCAATGTCTTCTTGGTCACCTGAGCTAGATGAATGGTTCACAAACTACGCTGAGAACAACAGTGATAAAAAACTGGCTGATAACACTCTAAGAATTGCAAATAAGCTGAGAGCTTCCTTGTATGCTTTTTCAGAAGGACTTTGAATGTCTTGATCTAATGGAAATATTTGCATCAAATTGGGATCAGTTTCACAGTCATTTATATATATATGGCTATACTCCTCAGCTTATTGCTTTTTATATACGTGGTTTGCTTAAAGGACTGCTTTATGGAGCTGAATCATTGACTTTGGAACTATATGGAGGAAGTTGAATAGGTTAAAGTTCTTGAGAATGCATTGACTAAGACTGAAGATATGCTCGCATAGCTTACTTGAGAAGAGTCAAGGTAAGAGGGAGTATCGGGCTCTATACTCATCACAGAAAACCAAGACAAGTTGTCCGGATTACACCATGTATAATACATTTGGTGATATTGCATGCCTGATATAATAGAAAGTGCTTTTTCTTTGCATACTTCACTAGCTTCAGAAATGTTTTTTTACATCTCGACAAAAAACCAGGCACAAAGTATAGTAGTGTGTATATGTTCTAGATGTGATGTTGTATGACTTTGATATGTATCAATAAACTTGCCACATAATGATTATGCTCATTACGATGCTGAGAAAGCCACTAAATTATCATTCTGCTTATTGACCTTCTCAACACCCCCCTCGCACAACAAACCTTTCCCAAAAGCAATTGTGCAGAGATGGGTATACAAGACAATGTTGTTTCCCATAATGAGAAGCCGCAAACCTGAGTGAGCATTGTTACATGCTGTTTTTTTTGTATGCTAGGCATTTTATGCTTGAACAACAGATCTCTATGAACCATTGAGATCACAGAAGCAGAAAATCATCAGGTTAATTGCTTCACAGTTTGAACAGAGATGTGGGATCTTGTAGTTTAAGGTTTGTGATGCACTTGTTTTGAGCATAGACTGAATTGACCTTTCTACACCTGCACCATCTGCTGCCATAACAGCCACATTGATATAACAGTTGAGCAGACTATGTAGCATCTTTATTGTATAGGACCTCAACTCTTCTGCAGTGGCTTTGTTCCTAATTACGAGCACTACCACTATGATTAAAGGAACTTTTGAATATGGCTGATTCCTTGGTCGAGGAGTAATGAGAGTAATATAATGACAACTGTCAAGATTTCAATAATGATGGCTGTGACAAACTCAGCTTGGAAAGGTCTGATGGACATTGATAAATAGGAGGGAGGACAATACAAGTGAAAGGTTTAGCAAATTCAAACTTGAATGCTTTGTTTGATATTGTCTTGCTCCTAGTTTTGTTCTTGCTGAATGTTGTAAAATTTTTTGTTATACTTTGTTGTATGCATCTAGCTTGCTCATCAATGGACACCATAGACTATGCTTTTGACATATAATTCATCTAAATAAATTAATCTAATAAACAATACAATAATATAGATTTGCTAACTATACTTTGTAATATTTTTGATATTATGTTTAGGTCATTATGTCATGTTAGAAAGGGCTTTACAATAAGAAACTTATTTCTATCAGGTTATCATTTCTCCACAAGCAAAAAAACCAAACATAGATGCTTGCACATGACAACATTTATATTCTGTAGAACTTTCCCACCAGTTCTCGTATATCGTGGATACACAGTCTGAACGGTAAAGTACAAAAGAGCGCGAGCGTTTGTATACGACTACCGTAAACTAGGTTCAAACCCCGACTCGTCCAACACGTGGCGTGTGGCACCGGCCGCCACAACTTCAACTTCGTCATATACTCATGAGATACTTGCAGATGAAGGATATCAGAAAATATTGCCCTTTTATGTCACTCATTGCACAACATTCAAACTTAGTAATAATGTATGATTTTATAAGACTAGACTCTATCATACCATTGGAACAAAGCTGAGAGCAAAATAAATGAAAACATGAGGTAAAAATCTATCAGTAAGAAGTGTGAACCTCTGCATAGATAGCACAATCAATATATATAGCAATAGAGAATTAAGTGTGTACTATTTGTTATGATGAGCAATATGCTAGACAATTTCTGTGTATCTAATTTATCAAACTCTTAAATATCCTTCAGTAACTGTATACTAGCTTGTACAAAACATGAAAGCATTTGTAGCAAAAGGAACACTAGTCATGAGGCTTTCCTGGCATGTTTTCAATGATTGTATCAATTAAGCTTGAAAAGGCATTGGCAAGTAAGACCTTCAAGAGGTCACTCATCTTTGTAGCACTCTAGCACTGGCTGCTTTGCAGAGGTGTACATTATTCATGAGTATATGGAAGTTGCACTACAGTTGTCATGAACAAAGTATGTAACTACTATCATCTGTTATCAATATGCAATAATATACCCCTAAATAATATGAAGTATTTTGTATTATACTGTGATAATATGATAAAGTAGCTAAAATTGTAAATACAGCTTACACTAAACTTTCTCATCAGATCCAGAAATGTGAATGTGCAGCTCTGGATAAGTGGGTCAAGCCAAAATGTGCTTTGGTAGATGAGAATATTGCACATAATGTGATATGTGTGCTGCAGATATTGTGCATCTTCATAGGAATCTGTTATTTTGCAGTCTGACCAGACTTCAAATTAGTCCTAAAAGGGAGGAAGGATAAAGTCAATATTTTATATTAGCAGTAATACACAATGGTTCATCTCAGAGTGCTTACCAAAATTTATGTCATGTTCTGAATCTTTTTTTCTCTACCTCCTCATAATGACTAATAGCAAACATTGAGTGAATAAAGTGTGTCACAGTGCTTGCACATTTAGACTCTAAATTATATATTATCTTGCTATAATTATGTAAGATAATATTCTGCCATTTTGAATAGTTCATGTCATTACTGTCAATAGATTTCTTTGTGAATGTGCTTCATCTACCTCTTTCTTTGACTTACGGCATACAAAATATCTCAATTATTTCAGATAAACCTGGCGTAAGTTTATCTATGTCCTGTGACATGTTTCTGAGGCAGGAATTAGCCCAACTGTCTCAGAGAATGACACTTTACTGTACTATATAACATTGCATACTCAGAGCACAGGGTCAAAGAGGCTATAAAAATATGAAAAAGGCTATACACAGTATTGTGTAAACCCGCGCTTGTGGGGGAAATCACTGCGAGA